>CAUYRT010037748.1:0-15569 GCA_963574885.1 Lepilemur ruficaudatus | reverse complement strand
GGTGTCATGGTGAGGCAGGGTAGACTGCTGCCTTGCTCCCCCTTTACCAGATAAGCTCTGTAGTTATAATTGTTGTGTTTTGTGTAAAAACTTGTTTGAAGGTGGTTCTGTGACTGAAAAAGGTTTAAAAACCTCCAAATTTATTGTACATTTAAAAATAACTAAAAGAGTAGAATTGGAATGTTCCTAACACAAAGAAATGATAAAAGCTTGAGGTGATGGTTACCTCAGTTACCTTGATTTGATCATTACAAATTGTATGCCTATATGAAAACATCACATGTTCCCTATAAATATATATACCTAGTGTGTACCCATAATAATTAAAGATAAAAAATTTAAAAACACCTCCAGTCTGCAGGATTTATTCCTGGCTGTTTAGAATGGCATTTAAGATTCTTCATGATGTGATTCCAGCCTAGTTTTCTAGTTCAGTCACTGCTTCCTGCCTTGTATCTTACTTGAACCATCCACCATTTTCCATAGGCCATCATACAAGCCCTTTCACTAGTTACTACTTTTCTACTTTTCTTTGCTTAGAATTTCCTGAACTTCCCTCTCTGTCTGGAATAAGATACATTCTCCAAGTTCTGCTTGAAAAATCACCTCCTCTGTGAAGCCTTTTCAATTCCTTTAGACAAAGTTAGTCTCCACGTTTAACATACCTGTAATAACTACATATTACATTTTGTTATAGTTAATGTATTTGCTTGTCTGTCAATAAATATTGATTAGATAAATTGGGGAAGCCATCAATATTTGGTACTTATCTCAGATGTAGAAGCTTTTTATTTGGTCTTGGACAAGCTTTATGATTTTCTCCTCACTTAGGGGAACTATCCCCGAATGTTGCATGTGACACGTACACTAAGGGTTGAAATATGTGTCTTAGAAAATGCAAGTAGTGAACCTCCTACCCAGATGTCTTTTGTGGACCTGCATTGAAGCTCTATGTGTGTTAGGGGTCCACAGAGAAGAAGGTTAAAATTAGATTAGCCATGAAATTGGTTTGATTGAAAAATTTTGAATCTGATGCATCAAATGGCACCTTTGTTTTATTTTAATTGAGTTTGTTCTTCAAGTTTTGTGAATGACCTTTTAAGTGATTTCTTACTTCCAGGAGAGACTGGCATATGAAAAAAGTATAAAGTTTGGAGTCTGTGACTAAGATATTCTAATCCTAGATCCAGTAATTACTAGCTGTGTGACTCTTATAAGTCATTTCAACTCTGTAAGTCTTGTTTTCTCCATTCGTAATGCAGGGATAATTAACATTTGTCCTATGTACCATACAGGATTGTGAGGACTAAATGAAGTAGAGGATATGAAAGTGCAGGTAAACACCAGAAACTGTACAATAGAATTTGTGCTATATACTACCAGCTCCTTGGATTCAGACAAGTTAAATTATTTGTACCTCAGTTTATTCACCTATAAACTGGGGATGCCAATACCTGTACCATTAGGTTTATTGTGCAAATGAAGTTATACATATTTATTAAAAAGTGTCTGTATCTGGGCTCAGTGGTTCATGCCTGTAATCCCAGCATTTTGGGAGGCTGAGATGGGAGGATCACTTGAGGCCAGAAATTTGAGACCAGCCAAGGCAACATAGCAAGACCTACTCTCTACAAAATGGAAAAAAAAAAAATGCTAGGTGTGGTGGAATGCATCTCTCAGGCCCAGGTACTCAGGGGGCTGAGGTGGGAAGATCACTCAATCTGGGAGTTTGAAGTTTTAGAGAGCTGTGATTGTGCCACTGCACTCCAGCCTGGGTGATAGAGCAAGACTCAGTCTTTACAAAAACAAATAATGTCTAGTAGATCGACCTAGGTGTTTGATTATCAGTCAGTTTACATTTGCTTTAGCATCACACCATTTTCTAGCCCCCACCTGAATTAGGGTTTAATAAGCAGAAGAAATTAGGGCTTAATAATAAGGGTTTAGAGAAGGTTTAATAATAGGGTTTAATAAGAAGAAGAAATGGCATCATAGTAAGCGGAGATTGTGTATTTATTTACTAAATGCTCATGTATGCTTAATTCTGTGCTAGTTGCTGTGGGGAAAATGGGGACATAATAATACCCTATGCCGGGTGCAGTGGCTCACACCTGTAATCCCAGCAGGAGGATTACCTGAGCCTAGGAGTTAGAGACTAAGCTGGGCAACATAGTGAGACCCTGACTCTACAAAAAATTTAAAAAGTAGCTAGGCGTGGTGTCACATGCCTATAATCTCAGCTGCTTGGGAGGCTGAGGCAGGAGGATCACTTGAGCTTGAGCCTGCAGTGAGCTGGACTTGTGCCAGTGCACTCCAGCCTGGGCAACAGAGTAAGACTCTGTCTCAAAAAAAAAAAGCAACTTATATTTCATTTCAGCTATTCAATATTTATTTATTATATTACCCACCATGTGCTGAGTATAGAGGGTAAAGAAATAAACATGAAGCAACCTCACCCCTCAAGGCTCGTAATTTCATAGAGGAGTCAGACATAAAAATAAATTGTAACATAGCATAGTGCAATAATATAAATGTATACACTTCATGAAAGAGATAATGATTTTTGTCTGAGAGTGTGAGGAAGGCTTCTCAGAGGAGGTAATACATGAATTGGTTTTAAAGGATGCATATAAGCTTCTCAGGTGGACTGAGGGGGAAAGAGAAGGCATTCCAGATAGAAGGAATCGGCATACGCAATGTTTGAGACTATATAAATAGTTGAGTATGGCTGTGGTATTAAGGCTGAGAAGAAGTGACTAGAGGTGAGGCCAGAGGGTAGGCAAGGCCTGAATCATCCCAGAATCCTGTATGCCATCCTGAGGAGCTTAAATGTCCTCAGAATGCTGTAGGCAAGATGAGGCAATGAAGAGTTTTGAGCAGAAAACAAAGATGATCTCTTGGTGTTACAGGAAAACTGCTTTGATGGCATTGTGACTGACAGGACCAGGGAGCTTTACAAATTACCCAAATACATTCAGGTTATTTATTTATCTGATTCTTACAACAGGTCTTTAAAAGTTGGCAAGGCAGGAATTATCCCATCTAATACATGAACCCGTGAGAATTAGAGATGGCACTGGAAATGAGCCAGCATCATATATCATATAATCAGTACTTATTGAATAAGGATTAAACCTAGGCCTTTTCCAAATCTAATCTTATTTTTACCACAACACATTGAAAGACACAGTCTCTGCCCCAAATGAAATCTAAAGACCTGTTGGGGATGTTGAAGAGTAATTTTCTTTACAAAAAAATTAAAATCATGACTCTCATACAAATATTAATATAAAATGAACAAAATTTTAACTGATTAATTAATATGGGAAACAGAAAGATGGAATAAAGACAATTCAGAGGAGAACTCAAAGTACTACATATCTATAGTCAAGAAATGGTGAAATTTGAAATTAATTTACAAATGGATACAAAACTCATCAATAGCCTTAGGGCATCAGTCGCATTCCATGAACACAGTTTGCACTTCATTGGACAGGAATTTTCTGCATTAGTATCAGCTTTCAACAAGTTAATGTCTTTTCTTTTTTTAAATAAAGCTGTGAGATGGTTAGTTAAAGCCAGACTTAAGGAGCTCATCCCTATAGGGTCAGGTATTCCTGATAAGCTCCCGATTCCATTGATAGACTATGCAGTAATCTCTTTTACCCATTTCAAAACCTTCCATGACTTACCCTACAGGGATTTAGGACTAATTCTCAGAGAATTCAGATTAATAAGAGATATCTTAAAATTAAGGGTTAAATTATATGATTTGGACCAGATTGCTGTGAGTCAGGATCTTCCCCAGTTTTTCCTACTACTCTATCAGCATAAGTCAGTGATTCTTCATCTCAACAAAAATGTCTTTTGGAAAGTGGCTGAGTTATGCCATCACATTATGCAATCTTGGTCCCCATTCTCACTTTATGTTTAGATTACCTGCCCAAGACCCTTCTTGAGTATTTGAATTACCCCTTCCCAGAAATAAAAATCTGCCTCTAAACCCACCAGCCTAAGTTATTTGAACCCTTATACTCAAGTTGAAAAAAAACGCGTTTTAGGTGCTGAGTGTCTGGATTTTCCAAGCATTACTTCTATAGAGTTCCTTGGCGTAATGCTGTCTTCCCCCTTAGCACTATGATATGTCTCCATGCAGTCTCTTTTGCTGTAATATAATAGGTACCTTCCTAAAAAGCCTTATGTATAGTAATAATTGTTTCAAGGGGTTTTTTTTCCTGGTATGAAAATAAAGGTGCTATATAGCTCTAACTATATGGCTATAAAATCTAAAAATTTTGAGGAAATCCTGTGTTTGATTTTGTTTAGCTTTTGGAAAAGAATATTTCCTTGCATATCTCTGCTAGCATTATTTTATTGCTTTTACTGCCCATTATTACAACAAAGCACTAAGTCACTTGAAGCAGTTGTCTTACACTTCCAGTATTTTTCTCCTTTTCTTTCTTTTCATTCTTTCTCCTTCTTCCCTTACCTTCATTTCCCTTTCTTTCTTTCTTTCTCTCTCTCTCTTTCTTTCTTTCTTTCTTTCTTTCTTTCTTTCTTTCTTTCTTTCCTACCTACCCTTCCCTCACTCCCTCCTTGCCTCTTCCCTCTCTATATTCCACATAAGGTATTTAAGATAATGCAAATAATGTTTCCTAAAACCAGATACAGATACATCTCTTTGACTTAATGCTTCCAGCTTAAGGTTATTTACCTATTCTTATCATCTGTAGATGAGTCTGCTGTCTCAAGATTTATCATTGCTTAATGATATCAGGCTCCAGTCCTTTTGTTGCCTGTCGTTTTTTTAGCCTATCCTTTTGTTTAGCCATGGCCTGTTGAATTTTATGTGTGTATCTGTTGCGAAATGTACATAACATAAAGTTTACCGTTTTAACCATTTCAAGTGTATGGTTCTGTGGCATTAAGTACATTCACATTGTTGTGCAGCCATCACCACCGTCCATCTCCAGAACTTTTGCATCTTCCCCAACTGAAACTCTATTCCCATTAAATAATAATTCTCCATTCTCTACTCCTCCTAGCCCTGCAATCACCACTTTTACTTTCTGTCTCTAAATTTGACTACTCTAGGAGCCTCACATAAGAAGAATCATAATATTTGTCATTTTCTGACTGCATGCCCTGTCAGATTTTTAAATATGGTATTGATGATTGTGATGGCAATAATAATAATGGTTACTGTTTATTTACTACTGTTCTTTTGGCTAAGCTGTTGTTTATTTAATCTTCTCAATCTGTGCCAATAAATGACTTTATCTATCCTCATTTGACAATTAAAGATGAAGCTAAAGAGATTAAATAATTCATCTAAGGTTATAGGTATATGAAGCACTAGATTCAGAATTTGATCTGTATTCTCTCTGACTAAGGTTTCTGTCTTCCATTACACCAAAAGTTGATGAAGTAGTCCTGGTTCCAACCCATATCAAGATGGCACTGGAAAAGGATTGAATATGCTTCATGGTTTTTTAAATCCTCTTATATACAAGTTTGTCTTGCTCAGATATTAAAAAAAAAATAGCATGAGGAAGGTTCCAGTAAAAAGGTATGAACTTTATTTTCAGACTCCTTAAGATTATGAACTCTTATCAAAAACAAAAACTGTGTCTTTCATTTCTACATTCTTACTATTAGCCTAGCATTTAGAGGTCACCAAAACACATGTTAACTAAGCCGAACAAATTGTATGCTCTGAATCTGTCCCTCCTTTTCTCTCCAGATAAGTGGTTTTTGATATAAGAAAGCTATAAATACACTTCCTGTTTTCAAGGAGCTTGGAGACTTGTTAGAGATGAGATATATAAAGAAATCATCATCAGAATCAATTCCTATTTGAATTAGTAATTAGTATGTTGGCTTTAAATGGCTCGTTAAAAAATGTTGTATAGTATTTCAGTCATTTATAGGGTTTAGTTCACATAAAGAACATTTTTGGGAAAATTAGCTATCATTATTCCATGAGTCGAGTTGGAGATAGTCCCTCTAAACACATGTACATATCACCTGGTGAAATTCTCTCAATGTCTACCTGTCCACAATGCAGTTGGTGCTTGCTACAATATAGGGTCAGTGAGCAGTGATTGAATCAGGCAAGGGGTCCTGCGACTGGGGTTTGTGTTCTTGCCTTCCATCAACAAATAAGTTTCAATCCCCCAAATACCTGGCAAATACCTCTTTTCTCTGATAGGCATATCACCATTTATCAGCTCAAAATTGTTATTTGTTGAGAGAAGTAATGGAAAGCTCAATTCTGCATATGAGAAAAAGTTTGATTGTTGATTAATATATAATGTATGAAAGAATTTGTATGAAAGTAAATATCTGAAAGACTAAGTAGCTTATACCTTGTATAGCATGCTATTCTATTTACTCTCACTGGTTACTGTTGGGTATTTTGAGCCACCATAGGACTCATTCACAATATTCTTTTGTGACCCCAACTGTTCTGATACAAACTGATGTATTGCAATTCAATTCTGATATTAACCACCCAGAGTTAGTGTCAGACTCCACAAGTTTAAGGGAGCATGGTCCCCAATAAGACCACCCACATTTCAGATGCCAGCCTCAAGTAGACTCCTAAGACCACCCACACTTCTAAATCCAGAGGGTTCCCAGGACCTCTCTTGGGTTCACTAATTCACTAGAACAACTCACAGGCCTCAGGAAAGTGCTATGCTTATGATTACAGGGTTGTTATAAAAGATACAAATCAGGAAGTCAAATAACGAGACACTTAGGATGAGGCCTGGGAGAGTCTCTAATGCAGAAGTTCTGTGTCCTCTTTCCATGCAATCAGAACACATCAATGTGTTCACCAATTAGGAAGCTGCATTAAGCTTTAGTGTTAAGAGTTTGTTTTGGACTTCATTATTTAGGCATAATTGATAACTCAGTCTCCGGGCCCCCATCACTCCCCAGAGGTCAGGCTGGCTTAAAACCGCAGCCCTCTAATCGTATGGTTTGTCCCTCTGGTAACCAACCCCCATCCTGAGCCATCTCATTAGCAGAAACTCAGGTGTGATCCCAGGGGCTCATGAATAATAAAGATAATCGTATCACTTGGAAAATTCCAAGGGTTTTAGAAGCTTTGTGCCAGGAACCTAGGACAAAGACCAGACAAATTCTTTGTTGTATAACACATGGTATGTAAGAGAAAGTTTAGTGTAGTGGTTAAGAGTAGTATAGTAGAACATTATTTAATTTCTTTTCCTTGTGAAGTTGTAATGAAGTATAAATGTGATCATCAGTATGAAGCACTCAACACTGTGCCTGGTACACAGTAAGTCTTAAATATACATTAGCTCCTAGGGCTGCTCTAACAAGGTACCACACATTGGGTGGCTTAGAACAACAAAAATTTTTTCTCTCATAGTCTGAAGGCTAGAAGTCTGAAATTAAGGTATCAGCTGGGCCATGCCCCCTCTGAGACTCTGGGTAGAATCCTTTCTTGCCTTTTCCTAGCTTCTGTGGTGGCTTTCAATGTTAGTGTTCCTTGGCTTACAGCTTCATCACTCCAGTCTATGCTTCTGTTGTCACATGATGTTCTCCGTGTGCATATCTGTTGTCACATGGAATTTAACTCTTTTAAGGACACCAGTTATACGGCATTAGGGCCTATCCTAATGACCTCTTCTTAACTTGTTTATATCTGTAAAGACCCTATTTCCCAAATGAGGTCACATTCAAAGGTACCAGGGGTAAGAATTTGGGGGACACAATTCAACACAGTTCACAATTTTGGCCCCCCAGAGTCCATATCCTTCCCATGTGCAAAATACATTTACTCTATCCCAACATCCTCCAAAGTCTTAACTCCTAGCATCAACTCTAAGCCCAGAATCTCATCAGAATATAATCAATTCAGAAAGTTCTGAATTTCATCTTCTAAATCATCTAAATCAAGTAAGAGTGAGCCTATGGGTATGGCCCATCTTGAAATAAAATTCCTCTCCGTCTGTGGACCTGTGAAACCTAGAAAACAAGTAATCTACTTCCAAGTAACAATGGTAAGACAGGCATACCTAGCGAGATGCCATTTCTAAAAAAATGAAAAAGATTCGGAAAGATTTGTATTACAAAGGGGAGAAAATGAAAGGAAGAAAGGAGTCACTGGTCTAAAGCAAGTTCACACACCAGTAGGGGATACTGCATTAGATTTCAGGGCCTGAGAATCCTCTCTGGCTCGATTATCTGTCCTCTGGACTGCTGGGGCAGCTTTGCCCTTTTTGCCTGAGGAGGTCCCTTAGGCCTAGGCCTCTGCATCTGTGGCTCTGCCGCGAGTCAGTCAGTCTTCCTATCATTCTGTCTCTATCCCTTTCAGTCCCTAGTGGCAGTACTTCTGCTGGTATAAAAGTCTTCAAAACCACCAGGTGTGGTGGTTCACACCTGTAATCCCAGCTACTAGTGAGGCTGAGGCAAGATGGTCTCTTGAGGTCAGGAGTTCGAGACCAGCCTGGGCAACCTAGCGAGATGCCATTTCTAAAAAAATGAAAAAAAAAAAAATTAGCCTAGCATGGTGGCACGTGCCTGTGGTCCCAGCTGCTCAGGAGGCTGAGGCAGGAGGATCACTTGAATCCAGGAATTTGAGACTGCAGTGAGTTATGATCATGCCATTACACTCCAGTCTGGGCAACAAGGTAACATCCCGTCTCTTAAAAAAAAAAAAAAATCTCAAAAATCTTGTTGGTCTTCTATGCAATGCATGGGAGTCCAAGCCGTCTGACAAGAGAGTCCTCCATACATCTTTCCCACCTAACTGTGTCTCTGTTTCTGGTTTCTGCTGAGGTGATTGGCTGGATCCATTAGTCACAGGCAGATGATCATCCAGACATGCCCAGGGCACACTGTCTGTATAGGCAGAGAATTTGCCAAAGCATCAAGTGTTGGTTCCTTTGTTTTTTTGTTTTTTTTTTTTTTTTTTGCTTAATAGTTCATTCCTCAATTTATTTCTGTCCTTTTACATTTTACTGTAAGGACCAAGGAGAAACTAGGCTGCAATTCCACATTTTGCTTAGAAATCTCCTCAGCTAAATATCCAAGTTTATCACTTGCAAGTTATACCTTCCACCCAGTACACAATTCAGACAAGTATTCTGTATAATAAGGATTGCTTTTCCTTAGGTGTCCAATAACATGTTTATCATTTCCTTCTAAGGTCCTACTAGAAGCATCTCCAATGCTCATATTGATATTTGTGCCAATTATCTCTTCAAAGCAATCTAGGCTAAAATTTTTCGCACCCCTACCATTACCCCATTCCAAAGCCACTTCCTTTTTTTTTTTTTTTGAGATAGGGTCTCGCTCTGTCACCCAGGCTAGTGCATTTGTGTCATCATACCTCACTGCAACCTCAAACTCTTGGGCTCAAGCAATCCTCCTGCCTTGGCCTCCCAAGTAGCTGGGACTACCAGCTAACACCACCATTCCCAGCTATTTTTTGTTTTTTTTGTAGAGAACGGGGGTCTCACTTTTGCTGAGGCTGATCTCTAATTCCTGGCCTTGGCCTCCCAAAGTGCTAGGATTACAGATGTGAGCCATCGCGCTGGGCTATTTCCCCATTTTTAAGTATTTGTTAGAGCAGCACCTGACTCTTGTTACCAAAGTCTGTATTAAATTTCTGGGGCTACTGGAAGCTGGAAGAGGGAAGGAAGAACCTTCCCCTGTAGGTTTCAGAAAGAACATGACTCTACCAACATCTTGATTTCAGATTTCTAGCCTCCAGAAGTGTGAGAATAAATTTGTTTTAAGACACCCAATTTATAGTACATTGTTACAGTAGCCCTAGGAAGCTAAAATGGAGGTGTTAACCTAGAGGTACTGTAGTCATCAATGAAAAATAGTATGCAGTATCTCCCTCCATCCACAGATTTCCTGTCATTTCTCTCTCTCTTTTAGACCATATTTGTGTCTGGTTTTACTATACAATTTACATTTGTTGTGTTAACATCTTCTGATTTGGCTTTGTTTTATCTCAGGAGCTCACTCTTAAGTAAAGATGCTCTGGTACCAAGAAGCCTTCAAACCTTTAGAGGGGTGGGAGCTTCAATTTTACAGACCTTCCTTCTGCCAGAATGCCTAGTACTGGCTCTTGGTTTCCTCCTCATGCATACTCTTGTAATGCCTGCCTCCATTGTGGTGAAGCTAGAAGAGTGCCAGTGGCACTTCAGTTAGCCCTAGGATAGGCAGTGGACCCATAAACGAAGATTTACATAATGGGTCCTTTACTGTTGTTTCTAATGGATATTTTTTTTTTTCAGTTTTGAGTTATTTTTCAAAAGCACATTCTTTGCCAGTCTTAATGAGGACCTATACTTTTCTGTATTTCCCTTAATGCCAATCATAGTGTTTGCAGGTCTCTTAGAAGATACTGTGTAAAAAAAATTGTTTTGCATTGAGGAAGACTTATCCATGGCACTGCTAGTGAGACTAGGTCTAGTGATAAATAAGAGATATTAGTTGCCAGAGCTGTCATTTCAATTTGTCTTGCTTGTACTGAGCTCATTAATACATTGCCACAATGGTAATGTGAAAGTAATGAACCTTCTGGAGGCCCAGCTGGGGCACAGAGTGCTAGCAGGGACCTTCAGGGTAACTGCCATTGTTGTACACAGTTCAGTTAAAGGATTTCAGGCTTCTCCCTTCCCCTTGAAACATTTATATTTTGCAAAATCCAAATCCTATTTTTAACACTTGTATACTTTCTGAATTGAATAAATTTAACTTAACAAACGTGTACCTAATGCCTACTACTGTCAGGCAGTGTATTAGATCCTAGGGATATAAAGATGAATAAGACATCCCTCAGGGCTTCACTATCAAATACAGAGAAAGATATGTAAACAAATGATTATAATAGGAATTTAAATGCTATAAGTATGAATCTGATATAAATATACTATACAAAAGGAAATGGTTATCTGGGGAAAAGAGCTAGGAAAGCTGAAGAAGAGAGAATTCATTGATTTCTAAATTAAATTTTGAAGGATGAGTTGTAAGTTGACAAGTTGAGTTTGGTGTATAGTGTGGCAACTAACATCTCTTATTTATCACTAGAACTAGACTCTCACTAGCAGTGCCATGGATAAGCTACCTTCAATACACCAAACCCAACTTGTCGACTTACAGTTCATTGAATAATAGGTAAGCTGAGGGACTGCAAATCATTTGGAGTAACTTAGGGAGAGAAGGTACAGAGAAGATGAGCAGTAGATGAGCCCGGAGAAGTAGTAAGGGACCAAATCATAAAGGGTTTATGTTTTGAAGTACTATATATATATGCTATGCCAAGGACTTTGATGGATTTTATCCTATAGGCTACATAGGTCTATTGAAGAGTTTTAAGCTAAGAAGTCACATGATCAGATTTTCATTTTCAAAATATTACTCTAGTTGCCATATACAGGATGGAATACAAGTAGAGAGAAACCAATTAGAAGACTGTTGACTAGTTCTGTGTAAAGAACAGCATAGTACGCTGCAAAGAGCATGACCTAGATTATTTCAATCCCAGTTCAACCACCTACTAACTCTTAATTCTCTCTGAAGCTTCTTCATTAGTGAAATGGGAATAATAGTAATCTCTCACTGGATATTAGGGAAAAAATCACATGAAATAACATATAAATGGAATTGCTCCAAAGAGCTGAGTATAAATATTATATTTTAAATTCTGTTTTTGTTGAGCTTTACGTAACTTATAACCAAGTTTGGAATTTTCAAGAAACACTTTCATTTTCCTTGTACCTTCTGTCCCAATAAAACACAGAAATCAGAAAGTTTACAAACATTTTATATCCACATTAAGATTCATATCTCAGGATTTTCCATACATTTAAAAAATAACATAAATAAAGTTTTTTCCTTTGGACATCCTGTCAGACCCTCATTGGGAGAATCAGGCTTAGTGTCTTTTTTGAGTTTGGTGTAATAGGAAAAGACTGGAGCCCTAGCCCTGGATGAGCTATTTAGCTGACAAATAGCATCAGAGTTTGCTCTGCCTCTGTTTCTTCAAGTGTTTAGTAAGAATAATGTGAATAGTTGTCCTAGCTATCTTACGTATTTATTGTGAAGATCACGTTCTTTCCTTAAGTAAACACTTACTAAATAACTAATATTCAAGGCCCTGTTTCAAAGAATGTAGAAATGAATCAGATCTGGTTCCTAATTTCAAGTGAATTATATTGCTAAAAGAACTGTGTTTATGTAATTGAGATAATATCACCTAACTTTTAGATTGTGATGAAATGGACATTATATGGAAAAGTGCTAACAATAAATGTCTGTTCTTTCCTTCAGTCTCTTTGCCATAGCCTACCCATCTTTCCATTTTGAGCTTTGAGAAAACAGCTCCATTGAAATAATGTAGAGTTTTTTCTTTTTTTTTAACTATGCCGCTGTAGGGAAGGAAAATAATTTTTCCTCACATATCATAGGTTCACAGCTGAGGCCCCTGTA
The DNA here is from genome assembly GCA_963574885.1 of Lepilemur ruficaudatus. Classification (NCBI taxonomy): domain Eukaryota; kingdom Metazoa; phylum Chordata; class Mammalia; order Primates; family Lepilemuridae; genus Lepilemur; species Lepilemur ruficaudatus. Next base: position 3,089 of record CAUYRT010037748.1, on the reverse strand, counting down.
ACAAAAGACATACTAATAAAAGCACTATCAATTTATTTAATATAAGTTTTATGTGACACAGGAGCTTTCATAAGGAAATGAAAACCCAAAGAAAAGGTTAAACTTATGTATTTTTAACACTAGGTTTGATGATGAAGTGGATAGTTGGGGAGAAATAGAAGTAGACCAAGGGACTGTGATCTAATAGTGATAAACTGCAGGGAAACTTAGCAAGGCGTGTTTATTCAGATTCTTCCTGGTGTCTCTGTGTCTTCAGCTCCTTTCCTCTGGATAATAAGGAGGGAACCTCTCACATGAGGGTCTTATGACCTGCTTCATAGGAAGGTTAGAAAACTCTAGCTTTTATGACCTGATTCAGAGGAGGACAGTGGGGGAAGGTAAAGGATAACTTTCTTTTATTTTCTCAAATTCCTTCAGCTTAAAATATTTGGGGGATAGTGTGTCCTGAACCCCGTCACATACATACAACAAAGTGAAAGGGTTTTACAATGAAAAACCTTATTATGTCTACCACCTAAATTTTACCATTACTTGTAAATATCACATATCTATTTATTTTCCCTTTACCTACTAGCTGTATTGAAAATTTTCTGGTGATTCTTTGGGACTTTTCTGTAAGAGGTTTGTAACTAATGTGGAGGCCAGGAATGCAAATACAGTTCAAATATTTTTAATCAAATTATACTTTTCCTATTTACATTGTTTTGTATCTGTGGTGAATTTTATTTACCAGGTTATTATTTGGATCTATCTGTACTATTTGTGTTCCTAAACTATCATTTGTAGCCTTAATTCATCTGTTGGCATACAGATCATCCCATTTCATTTTCCAGAGAACAATTTTGTGTAATCTTTTTTCAATGTCACATTTAGAGTAGGTTCTTTATATTAGTTCTTGTCTTTTTCTCCTTTTAAAGCATGCATCGTTAAAAAATAATGAAAATAATAACTGCACATTTTGTGCCTAGTGGCAAACACAGGAACTAGAAGCTTTGTGTGCACAGAGTGGGATGTCCACACAGGTCTTAAAATCTCAGGTATCTCAATACTTTCCATCAACTCCCATTTCTTGTTTCTGAGCTTAGGTTGGTTGTTTTTCAGGAAAACTGGACTATTTAGTATGCCCAAGGAATAAATACAGTCTTTTGCCTGTATCTGGTTAGAGGCTGTCAGCTTTGATTGATTTTTCTCCATTATAAAGCTGTATTTAGATTATATGTGACAGCAATTCTTCAAAGTTTCTGGTTCTTTGATGGCACTCTTCCCTAGTTTCTGGTGCTGCTAAGTAGCTCTGTACTTACATTTTTAAAATGTTTCGTCATCTCAATGCATGTTTTTTAAATGGGTTTTAATCAAATAGAATTTACCTTTGTGTTACATGGATTTCCTTAATAAACTGTGAGAACTATATTCAGAAAAGTCTTTGAAAAGCTAAATTATATTCGTGATTGTGTCTCTCAACTCTTTCCATCCTGTCATTACCTTTATGTAATGATCCTGGGAATCTGAGAGTGACTTACAAATGCTGAAGTGCCCAGCTTGTTTTCATTTTAAGATATTTTCCTTAACTGTTTTTATCTCAGAATCAACTTATGGGTTCTAATTATAAGTCATCCAAGTATAATATTTTTTAAATTCAGAAAGTAGTCACTGTTCTGGTCATGTAATTTTTGAGTTTTATGCCTTTTCTCCCTACTGATTAGCATACATTGATTTCACTCATAAATGCTTATTGAGTGCCTCCTCTTATACAAGGCACTATTCCAGTGTTGGGATATGCTGCTGGATAAATAACACAGACAACGCCCCGGTGGGGAGACACTTTTTTAAAGATAAGAACCTGAGACTTTAGTGGGGAATTACAAAATGCTTTATGGATGCCACTCTGTCAATTAGCCCAAGTTACTTTATTTACCTGTCTCTGTGGCCCAAGCTGTGGAGGATTTATTTTATTCTCAGGACTCTGTGTCTAAGGAGGTAGTTTTCTACATAGGATTCTAACCTATTAGACTCTAATGGGTTAAAGTTCTTGAGATCTGTGGTCCTTGTAGCATAGACATCTTGCAAAGGTCTTGAGCAGTATGTAAACTGATTTAAAAAAAAATGATAAGCGGGTTAATAATCTCTTATTGGTCCCAAAAGTCATGTGACTCTGACCTCAGATTTTTATTTTGTCACCATGAAAAGGTTTCATTAAGTAGCTCTTATCTACAGATGGTGACATGCATTCAGATGTTTCACTCCAGGAAACCTTGGGAAATAAATCATTTTTAGAAGCTTAATGTTATGGAGAGCTACAGGTTTGTTCCATTACGGATGAGATCTTTATTTTAAAAAATTATTTTAGTTGGAAGTTGTTCTAAAATGGGTTGCACGTTTTCTTCCTTTTAACGTAGTTCAATGAGCCTAATTTAACCTGTGTGTGTATGTGTATATATGTGTAAAGGTTATAAAGTTCCATGGGTTTTAAGTAATCTATTCGTAACTGTTTTTTCCCATAAGCCTATTTTTAGTGCATACTTTTTACAGAATGTGAGATTTCCAGGAATGTATACTATTGTAAAAAACGCCTAGATATAAGTCTTTGGGTCACAATCAAGAAAGATTTGAAAGGCACTGCCCTAGGTACTAGGTAGCTCCTTGCTTGCACTAATGATAATTTCTTACATTGCATAGGATTTGACTATTTGCCAACCATCTATATATATGCTGTATATGGCCTGTGATATGTAAACTAGGAAAGGGATTGTCTCTTTGTTGTTATAAACTATACTAGACAGATGTAATGAAAGCAAAAAGAGGATGGGGTTTGAAATCAGACCATCTTTAATTTTAGCCTTTGCAATTAAAAGCTGTGTCTTTGGATACCTTAATTAATCTCCTTTGACTTCAGAACCTCAGCTGTTTTTGTTTTGTTTTGTTTTGTTTTTGTTTTTGTTTTTTGAGACAGAGTCTCACTCTGTTGCCCGGGCTAGAGTGAGTGCCGTGGCATCAGCCTAGCTCACAGCAACCTCAAACTCCTGGGCTCAAGCGATCCTTCTGCCTCAGCCTCCCGAGTAGCTGGGACTACAGGCATGCGCCACCATGCC
>CAUYRT010037747.1:0-43962 GCA_963574885.1 Lepilemur ruficaudatus | reverse complement strand
AATCAAACAACCCCATTTATAAATGGGCAAAGGAGATGAACAGAAACTTCTCCAAAGAAGACAGAATAATGGCCAGCAAACACATAAAAAAATGTTCATCATCTCTAATCATTAGAGAAATGCAAATCAAAACCACAATGAGATATCACCTAACCCCAGTGAGACTGGCCTCTATCAAAAAATCCCAAAACAACAAATGCTGGTGAGGATGTGGCAAGACAGGAACACTCTTACACTGCTGGTGGGACTGCAAATTGTTGCAACCTTTGTGGAAAAGAATTTGGAGATGCCTCAAAGAGCTAAAAACAGAAACAGAGCTAAAACTATTTGATCCAGCAATGGCATCATTGGGCATCTACCCAAAAGAGCATAAGACATTCTATGATAAAGACATCTGCACCCGAATGTTTATGTCAGCACAATTCACTATTGCTAGGTCGTGGAAACACCCCAAGTGCCCGTCAATTCATGAGTGGATTGTTAAAATTTGGTATATGTTTAAAATGTAATATTACTCAATTTTAGGAAACGACAGTGAGCGAACACCATTTATGTTATCCTGGATTAAGCTTAAACGCATTATTCAAAGTGAGGTGACACAAGACCCGAAGAATGGGCCCCACTTGAACTCGCCATCAAATTGGGACTGACTGATTAATACTATGGTGCTCAAATGGAGAGAGCGTTCACTAGGGATTTGGGGGGTGAGGGGTAGACCCACATCTGAGAGATGTGGTGAGCACTGTGTAGGGAAGGGGCATGCTTGAAATGTATTTGGGGATGGGTATTAGGTGTCTCAATAGGGGGTAGGAAATCCTCTAAAACTGATTTATGTGAATAGCTGTACAACTTGGTAAATTTACTAATAACCATTTAATTGTACACTTAAAATGGAGTAAAGACATGATATATAAAGTACACTTCAATAAAGAAAAAAATAAATAAAAAGGGAAAACATGCAAGACATGAGGCTAAATTTAAAGAGACAAAAAAAACTAATGATATTTATCTGTTGCTTTATTTTTCTCAGGTCCAACATTAGCTCCAATTTTATATGATCATGTTTTCTTAAAGTCACCAAAATCTCACTGACAAACTGAAAGTCCTTTCTCGATCTCTCTTCATCCATTTTCTTAAAGTTGAAATTATGTGTATATATATATATTTATATATGACCATAAATCAATGTGCTCATAGCCACTCGACCAGATCCGCCATACCTGTGTAGTAGGTAATCATACAGAGAGGTGCAGGAACTGCAGACCAGGAGTACATAGTTTCCTTTTTCTGAATTCAAATTATGCAAATAAGAGAATTAAAATACCCAGCCCCAAAATGTATTATAAATAATAAATGAAATAATTTGAAGTATTTGATAAAGCTTACCTATTCTTAAAAATCTAACTACCTGTCAACTTCTAACTCACTTATACTTTAAATTTCCGTTCTCCTGGAAATGAATTAATTTTGAACACATTCTGATAGAGTAACGCACTGCATAACAACGTTTCAATCAATGATGGACTGTGTATTTGATGATGATTTCTTATGATTATATTGGAACTGAACATTTTCTGTCACCTAGTGACATTGCAGCCATCACAGTCTCCTAGGGCAACACATAACTCACATGTTTGTGGTAATGCTGGCGTAAATAAATCTACTGAGATACCAGTTGTATAAAAGTATAGAACATATGTAATAATTATGTTCAGTATATAATACTTGGTAATAAATGGCTATATTAAATGTTTTATGTATTTACTTTAGGATACTTTTAAGCATTATTTTAGAGTGCACTCCTTCTAATTATAAAAAGCAAGTTAACTGTAAACAGCTTCTGGTAGACCTTTCAGGAGGTATTCCAAAAGAAAATATTGTTATCATTGGAGATGATAGCTCCATTCTAGATATTGCCTCTGAAAGCTTTCCAATGGGACAAGATATGGAGTTGGAAAACAGTGATATTGATGATCCTGACCCTGTGTAGGCCTAGGCTAATCTGTGTGTTTGTGTCTTAGCTTTTTAACAAAAATGTATAAAAAGTTAAAAAAAATAAATAGAAAAAAACACTTCTATAGTAAGGATATAAAGAAAGAAAATATTTTGTACAGCTGTACAATGCATCTGTGTTTTAGCTCAGTGTTGTTATAAAAGTCAAAAATTTAAAAAATAAAAGTTAATAAAGTAAAAAAGTTATAATAAGGTAAAATTAATTATTGAAGAAAGAAAAAATTTTATAAATTGAATGTAGCCTAAGTGAACATAAAGTCTATAGTAGTGTAGAGTAACATCCTAGACCTTCATCTTTATTCGCCACTCAATGGCTGACTCACCCAGAGCAACTTCCAGTCCTGCAAACTCTATTTATAGTAAGTATTCTACACAGGTGTACCATTTTTTAATCTTTTATATTGTATTTTTAATGTGCCTTTTGTATGTTTAGTTATGCTTAGATACACAAGTACTGTTGTGTTACAACTGCCTACAGAGTTCAGCATAGTAACATGTGGCACAGGTTTGTAGCCTAGGAGCAAGAGGCTACGCCATCTAGGTTAGTGTAAGTACACTTGATGATGTTTGCACAATGACACATTTCTCAGACTATATCTCTATAATTAAGCAATGGGATGCTTAATTCTAAATAGAATCATGTGTATCTACTTTTTGGTAACCTCTTTTTTTAGTATCTGTTAATAACTTTTTCAATGCATCATGAGAGCAAGAGAGAGAAATAGAGAGAGAGGAAGAGAGAGAGAGAGAGAATGAGCCAACAAGGACAGCAAGGCCATTGAAAGCCTGAAGAAGGAAAGCTCTCAGCAGGAGTCACTGCTCAGAGTGTACAACACCAGTGGCAAGAGTTATATATTCCTAATTTCCTTTGACAAGTGAACCTAATGAAGGCTCCTAAGAATATCTAGGAGCAGCAGCAGATTTGTTTCAAAAAGTTCTATCTGATGTCCATGAAGCTACAGATGCTGACCAACTTGTGTGTCAAACTTCAGACTGTCCATGGCATTCCACCGACCATCAGCAAAGAAGATGCCAAATCTCCTGGGTATTATAAGTTGCTGAATCAGTCCACTCAGCCAGTGGACTTAAGCAGAGTTTACATTTGTACTGCACATGGAGGTGGATTTCTTTAGGTATTTTCTCAGTTATATATACATTCACATTTTAGAAAAGTAATATTTCAAATAACAACAAATATATTACCTATAGAAGATGCAATATGCCTGCATACACACTACCAAGTTTAAGAAATAAAATATTTTATAATAAAGTTGAGTCTGCCATACACACCTTTCAATTCCATTACTCTCTTCCATAATCCCAAAAGAGATAGCCAATCCTTAGTTGTTTTTTTTTTAATTTCCATTCTCTTCTTTTTCCATTTATGTTATGATGTGACAAATATATTCATAATGCTATATTAGTTGTTATGACATAGACATTCTTCTGGGGCTTTCTTTTCTCACCTAATATTGTATTTCTGAGATTTATTCAAGTTGTCACCTGAAATTTATTTCTTTCTTTTTAATGGCAAAATAATGTGTTTTTTAACTATACCATAATTTATTTATCCATCCATATTTAAAGTCTATGTTTTAAAATTTTTCTGTGATATGTTAAGATAAACCTTTTTGTGTATATGTCCTTGTAAATTTGCATGTGTTTTCTCTACAGTATTTGTCCCAGAGTGTAAATTGCTCAGTTATAGTTGCATGCATCATAATGAGAAATTCTGTGGTTTTCAATGTCATGTTCAATAAACAGTATGTGCTTTACACATTTTCCAATTCTCTAAAATTTTTCTGTTCTTTCTTTAAACCTACTCCAAACATGTCTACCACCAAATAACTCCTCAGCTAAATCACTTATACCTAGTACATTGCATATAACTAGTTATGTGTATGCTAATTTGTAGAGTTCCAGGAAGATAGGAAGCTATACTCATATTACTAATTTTAGAAATAAATAAAATAATACTAGCAACTTCTCTTTTCAGTGGGATCGCTATTCTTTTGTGCATTGACCATAAAATAATAGTGAAGATCAAATAATGAAGTATAATAATTTTTGGTAGTTTTAACTATGAGAACATTTTCTCATCGTTATGTAAATAAGTTTGATGCATAAAATATTGTTTACATATTCATTGAGAAATCTAATTCTAAGCCCCTGGCTTTTAAATGTTTTCTGTGACCTTTGCTGTGTTGTGACAGTTGTAGCAGATATTTCACTCATCGTGTGCCATAATTGGCATTTCTGCCACAATTACTAAACCCTGCAACAATTGTTAGCTCTAGGGAACTGCCAAAATCAAATAAAACATTTCAAATTTCATGTAATTAACAGAAATGTCTACACAGGGAAAAAAAGTGGTATACTGTATCAAATTATCTTTTAAAACATTGGTAGTTAGATTTTGAACTTGCTCTAAATTTTAATATTTCAACAGCTGTACTAGGACTCTTATTTTAAAAGTATCCTCTTATTCTATAAATCTTATCAGCACTTCTTCATTTAGCAAGATTACACAAGTTATACCTATAAAGATACACAGAATGACATTTAAGAAAATATTATTATATTCTACATAAGAGTATATGAAGATATGGTGAAGGATCACTATAATCAAATTAAATATTATTGGGTTAATATAGAAATTTGCTTAAAATCTAGTGTGGAAGGAACTGTTGATGACAAGACTCACTTTTTTCAAAACTGGGTTCAGATTACTGCCTATGATAAAATGGGCAAAAAGCTCATCATAACTGTGCAGTTATGTGAAGGTTTCAGGGCAGGTATATTATACCTGATCTCCTAACCTCATATATCATTTCTATCTCCCTCAATTCCCAGAAAAATACAAGTTACTTGACAGTTCTGATTGCTATCTGAGGTAAGTTGTCCACAATTAGACTCAATGAAGGAAGATTGCTTGAAATTTAATAGATACAACCTATTCAGTAAAAAAAAAAAAAAAAAAAAAAAAGAGTTGCATGAACTTTCTAGTTTAACTAAATATGTCTTCTTTATTTAAAGAAACAGATTTTATAAAAAGTTTAAATGTTTGAGTCCACATAAGTAAAATATAGAAAAGCATTTTGTTAATTAAATAAAAAGATTTTATAAATATCTATGTAATCAGTGAGAAAATTTTATTTTATTTTATTTTTGCTCAAAACAGATGTATATAGTAGGCATTTCTAAATTCAGAATGTAGTTGAGATTTTCTTTTTATATATTTAGGTATCTATATCTATCTATTGATTAATTAATAGACACAGATGTACTATTAGATCAAAATATATGTGGACAATGGGAATTGTTATTTGTCTACTAAGAATTCTTTCTCTAGTTAATATTTTGATGAAATACTGACTGAAAAATTGATCAAAATTGATTGGTCTTAGTTTCTAATATTGGTAACACATTCTTTGGAATTTAGTATATAAAGGAAAATGAATATAAAGTTACATACTACTGGGAAAAAAGTTGGTAAAAACACTCAGTCCATTGTGTTTCCAGTGTGAAGAATACCATTGTAAAGAAGGTGTAATCTTTCCATAAACCAAATTACCATGGCAGATACTAAACATTCAAATCATTATGGTTAAGATGCCTATATTTTATTGGAGAAACAGTAAAGGAATCTTGAAGGCTAGTTTTCTCATTTATTTATACATTCCATTATACATTAATCACCTACCAATTGTCAGGAACTGTTCACGCCTGTCTTCCATGTAGATTAATACAAATTAATTTGTCTAACTCTATTGTCATTTTTGACAATTTGAAAGGCACTGAGGGATAATAGAAAAGACTGAAGCAATGCAATACAACACAATACAATATAATATGCCATAATATAACAGAATAATTTAAAGGAAAGCTTAAATTTCAGGGGAACAAGGAACTTGGGTGGGTAGAGGACATCAAGGCATGTAGGACCAAATAGAATCAGCTTTGCTGATAGTTGACAAAGGTGAGCAGCCAATAGTAAAAACAATTTCTAAGTTAATGCAGACATTGCATTGTATGCCAGGAACCGACACTCAGAGGAGAGCTTTGTGTGCTTTAACTGTTCCATACATGTTTTTAACTCTATAGCATCCTTTACTCTTTTCAGAGGTAGATTATTTGTAAGAGGAAGCTCAAAACTTGGGAGCCTCACCCTGCATTATCATTTCATCAAGAACTAAGGCAAATTCCAATAGGCTCTTGGGACAGAATGCTAAACTATTAAAACTATTATTTGACACACAGAACAAACTACAACTCTATAGCAAAAATCTGGCACATAATACAAGACTATTACAAAAACATTTAACCACGAAAAATAAGACAAATTTTTAGATCATGTATAATTTTTCCACATTTTGAATCACTTAGAATATTCTTATTTTGATGCGCTATACCATGCAAGAATTTGATGGGTTGGTAAAATTAAACAGAGTGGTTCAGGAGAGGGAAGTTGAAAGAGCAGAAATTTTGGTGTAACTTTATAGAAAGAAAGTAAAAATTATTGGGATGCAGGAATGCTACGATGAAGTTCGAGTGCTTGAGTTGAGTTTCTTTTTGGCTCTGTCATATACAAAGTGAGTAATATAGTTAGCTCTGATTTGAAATGATACTGATACCATTTTGAAAGTTTTTATTAAACTTCAGCCTGATTAAAAGTGTCCTAGAGGAGACTATTACAGATGTGTTCATTGGTTTCTACCACTGTATTTTGATTTGATGGATCAAGGTGATTCCGATGCAGTTGTCAATCGTGTCAAAGTTTGAAGAGTATTTTTTAAATGCTACATATTTTTTCATTCTAGGAAAGCAGATCTATTTTGAATTATTTAAATGTCTTCTAAGTCAGCTGCTGAAAAACTTGTTCCTGGTAAAAGTAGCTTTATGCACAAGTTTCGGAATTACCAAAGACTATATATGCTAAACAAAAATTCTCTTATATTTTAAAATATAAAATTTATATTTTATGAGCTCTGTACACAAGAAACTTAAAATCTATGGTTTGGGAGTGTACCTTAGCACTTTGTTAGATTAAATTATCAATCAATATTGAATAACACATTATATGTGGAATATACATTATTAGGCATGATGGGAAATAATATAAAAATGAGGAAAATTCATTATTCTTGAGGATTTTACAATTGTGTTAATTTTACTAATAGCTCAGAAATATGTTCTAAGTTTAAGATTTTGAATTTATACATTTATTCAGCAGTCTAGACCTGTGGACCACTAAATAGATGCGTGTACAAGGCAGAGCAGGAAACTATTCATTGGGATATCGATTACACACACACATTTAACAATATAAGGATATTAAGATTTACTAACATTTTATTCATAAATTGATATTAGTGCCTTCTCGTATCCTCTCTATAGAAGGTGATATATCCCTTATGGTAAGCATAGAAGGGCAGGATTTTTCACATTGTGGAGGCATTGACGATAGTGCCCTAATTAATACATTGGCCTTCAAAATTTGAAGTTTTTCATGTTTCTGCTTGTGAGGATTTACAGATCTAACATGTAACTTATCTAACATTTATAAAATAAGCACAAAACTTAGAGAACTTTTGCATTGAAATCATTTTTGAAGACAAACATAGGAAAACAGCAAAGCTGAACACTCTTAATATTTATATGGATGTATAAACAGCAAAAATATAGGGTAAAAGTAATAACAAATTATATTATACTACTTAAATATTTTTTAAAATATTTATCTTTCTCTTTAAGATATTTCAAAATATGAATAAGAAAATATTTTTTTCTTTTAGCAAAAACACATTTTATGAAGAAAGAGAACTTTGAAAATAGTTACTTAGCCTTGTTTTGTTTGCTATTTCACTTTGCTGTCTACAGAAATATTTGTGTTACTTATAACAGCTCTGATATTCATATACTTACAAATTATAAACAATATTTATAAATAATTATAAATAATTATTTATAACTTATAATTTATAAGTTACAAATAATTATAAATATTTCTTATTTATTTAAAAGTCTTTCAAAGGAATGTGTACTATAAATATAAAAGCAAAAACATTGTATTTTCATTAATTTGTAAGAATAATTGAATGACGTTAGGGAGAACAAAACTTTAAAAGCCAAATTTTAGCAAAGCACTTTACATAATGGGTAAATAAATTTAGGATCTGATCATGTTAGAAAAGACAGCTAATAGTGTACTTCTGTTTGGATCTAATTATCTTTGTAATCTGTGTTTCAAATATGGCAGCCATCAAATATAATTATCAAAACAAACCTCTGAAGTATACAGAGGTATATCACCATGCCAAAACCTTAAAAAAAGTGAAAAATATTTAATCATAATTCCATTATTATTAATAATAAAATTAACACACACATGGTGATATGCGGAGTACAATAAATCACATGTTAAACCAAAGCTTTAAAGTTCAATAAAATGTTCATCATTGGAAAACAAACTTCTTATATAATAGAAAATATTTAAAACTATTTTTGTTACTCTTCTTTAATCCATTTTAATTTCTATTTTTGATTATATTTTATAATGTAGAAATATTTTAGCACAGCATTCCAAGTATAAAGTAAAATATCTGAAAAATAAGCATATAAAAAGACATATTTTGAGGACAGCACATAAGAAATTTTATAGATTAAAGATCAAAAAGATTGAAGCCTATTGATTGTTGGTATCAGCTTCTTTATCTTGTGACAATGATTCAGTAATCCAAAGTTATAATTCTAAATTTCAAACTAACATAGTCATATGAAAACATACAAAAATTATCAGTATCAAGATTTTGTTTACTTTTGCAATCATAACCCTGGAGGGCTTACACATATGGTGTAAAACAAATGTTTAAAAGTGAAGTAGGTATATTTCTAAACTAAATTAGCATGTCTAAATGCAAACATTAAGAACATAATTGAGAAGCTGTTTGCATACATTGGTACTTATTTTGAATATCAATAGACAATGATTAAAAAGCATTGCAGCATTCAGTGTGAAATATCACTTTTAAAACAAAGTGATTCTGATTCTTGATTATTTCCTGCAGGCATATTGAAACAAAGGGATTTTTGATAAACTTCTTTATCTTAATGGTATCATAAGCTAATTAATACCAATACAAATATACACAGCCTGTGCAGAATATCTGTGAAGGTGTAATTTGTGTTTTACATGTAAGATATTCTAATAAATATGTTGCTATGTGAACCAGAAATACAAAATACAACCCACGTGCCTACAAATTCTAAAATGATGAATTTAAGAAACTTCCATCAGGCTATTCATATATAAATAACATGTCATAAGTCAGTGTAAAGAACATAGCTCATTACTTTCTTGCTCAATGCCCTATTATGAAGCAACATATGAACACTAACTTTTAATAACATTTATACTTTTGAAAATATGCAAAAGAATATATATTTATGATATTACAATATAATACAATATAAAACAGCATAGTACTATAGGTAATATGAAATATAAAATTAATAAGTGAGCAAAATGGAATTATGTAAAACAGAGATTACAAATTCAAATGTATATATTTGGATGCACATTAAATACACGGGATTTTTTTTAATTTCTAGAAAGTAATATTCCCTTCGCAATTATTTTTGGGTAGTTATGACTTCTTTGATATAGCACTTTTCCAACTTTTGATAGAAATATGAATGCATCAAACTCTTTCCCTACTACATTACAAATGCCTATAGAAGAGATGGCAGTGGACACTGCAAGAAGTAACTGAAGATGTGGGCACTCTGGTAAACAGCAGAGCATGTGTCCAGCACTCATGGTCATGCAGGAGAGTTTTAATCAACACTTTTCTACACCTATATGTATTTATATATAGAATCTACTGATTGCTTTATGTCAGCTTAAATCTTTAAGGTAAGGTAGAAGACAATATGTTTAGTTGACTGCATTTAGTTTCATGGATATTCATTTGTGCTTTCATTTAAAGCTTCTGAAAATACTGACTGATGACATTTTTCTTTTTGTGGAAAAATAACAAAAGTCTTTATATCATTTGCAGTGAACTCTGTTCTCCAAAGTAGAGTCTGATAGCTGCTTATGCAAGATGTGTATTATATGGGAATGATTTCTGTTATTGGTCAACTGGGGTGGAACAGAGAATGAAGGTGGGAGAGTCTTCCTAGGTAGCCTAGACAAAACTAAAGAAGAGGAACTTGTTCCAGTATGGTTGTGAATTTAAATATATGATGAAGACACACATGAAGACACACATCAATTCTTCCTATAAGTGTAGTTATAATTTCTGTGCAATTTATTTCTCTTTCACTTTTCAATTTTCCAAATCCACAGGAGTGTGACTCATCATTAGTGTAGAAAGGATGTAGGATGAGATGAAAAAAATCGGCTGTGAAAATGTATACTCTTGGGTTTGAATATAACTTATTAACTATATCACCTTAGATAACACACTAAACCTCCATAAATTTTTATTTCATTATTATACCTATTTTTTAAGATTTATTGTGAGGATAAATTTGTGAAGTCTCTGCACCATTAATGTTGACCGTGACCCTTGATGTATGCCTGTCTTCACTCAGTGAAGATTATTTAGATGCCTACAGAAATTTATATTTTAAAAGAATGCTTATTTACATATTATTAGGGTATATTTTCAAATTTATATATTAGAATGATTCAAATTTTCTATACGATTAAGAGAGAAATGTAACTTATTTAAGTAAATTAAAATGAGAAAATATAATCTGACAACATCCTCCTTAGAAGAGAAACATTTTAATACTTGTTCAAGACAGACAGATACTTACAAAAGTTCTTAGAAAAAGGGGATTGGCCATTGATTTACACATAATGCAAAGCATAACCATCTTGGTCAAATTCCTGAAAATTATTCAGTAAAATGAAGTCCTTTCCATTGTTGACACTCAAGAAACAGCTATTGACCCTCTTAGCATCCACAACGTTAGCAATAAATCTAGTATCTCTTAATCCTTTTTGCATTCTGGAAGTAATATATTTCTCTTTTAAAATTTTTAGTCTTTTATTTATGCTGCTATTTGCAAATTGACCCCTTGAATGGAGCATTCTATAACAAAAGGATATCAAATTTGTCCAAATTGTGATTACACTGGCATTGCTGATAGTACCCCCCAGAGATTACTTCATTGTAGAGGCTTTAGTAACCTCCTCTCATGCCTCCTGAGTTCTCTGGGTCAATCATTCATTGTAGCCATAGTTGTCCCTGGTCTTCTGACGCAAGAAACTATTCTTGGTACCACACTATATGACATTACAGTAACAACTGATGTTTACCTTGCAAGTTATCTTGGAAATTGAGGCTCTCAATGGCCATGATACCTTGATCTTCTATACCCAGCTGCCCATTATGCCTTTCATTATGAAGAAAGTGTCTTGCAAGCTTGGCACATCTACCAAGGTCTTCTAGTTATAGAATGCAGACAAACACGGGCCTTCTGGTATATTCACCTTGCAGCCTCCTGATCACCAGGGGTGATCTCCCCTGTTCTTTGCCCTTGCCAGATGCCACATTGCTGGAGGAGGGCATCCCTCTCTCAGAACATTTGGCTAACTAGAGAGACCCTTAGGATCAACCAAGTTGAACAGCAAAGAAGTTTATACACTTTCGGGTTGTCTTCAGAACTATCCCACATGATAGAATCTGCTAGAGAGCTGCTGCTTTTTATCCTCTTGCCAGAGGGAATAGTAACATATTCTATTAACTTGGCTATTGATCTTAGTCATTACTTAGTATTTAGTCACTACTTAGTCATTTGTCTCAGCCACTTCATGTTTCTCTGCTGACCACTTCTTGGGATTTCATCTATTAATGATCCTACTAAATCTCTGTTCTGCCAAGATCAACTGTCTTGGTTGGTGGGAAACGGTGAGGCCCCTCTTCCAAAACCATCGATTGGCATGCTTCTTTAAAGGAAAGTTATCTCTGATTGTATCATACATATTAAATGTTTTACAAAACTACTCTTCAAAGGTGCTGCACCCAATTCTCATGATGCTACCAAATCGCCTACCAGTGAGGAGGAAAAAAAACTCATGGTATTGCTATTTATTCCTGAATTAACATCAGCATAGCTGGAGGTAGTTTACTTTCCATCCATAGAAATTATAGCAATCTTTGAGTCTCAAAGAAGAAAGGCTTCATTCTTCAGAGAATATGTGATGTCACTCTTACCCCAAGCACAAAAAGCTGTTTATTGTTTCTCTCTCAGGATGATTGGCAGTGGAAAACCCCATTCCATAAAAGGAATTTCCACTCCAACCCCTCAAATATATATTCTATTATATATATAGTATATAACCCACAAAAAAGTCTCAATAATTTTTCAGTATTGATTTATTCATTCACAGTGACTTTATATTATCTTCTCTAATAAAATATGGGCATTCCTTGAAAATTTCAATAGCACTGTTTTATAACAATTCTGTCAGGACAAATAAAAAAGGGAATATTTGGGTTTTCTGGCCCAAAATGTATCGTGTTTCAGGCATTATTGGAGCTCACACGTGAAACAATGCCTCACTGAGTGCATGTACCATCCAAGGGTTCAGGAGTAAACCATTAGAACTATGAAGAGAAGATGTGAAATAAGATTTATTGTAGGAAATGTAAAAACAAGTAGAAGAACATACAGTCTCCCTTCAACTCTTACTATCTTGAAACTTAGGAGGAGCACTTATAGTCTGTATGCAGCATGACCTATGTTTCAACAAAGAGCCCCAATCAAAGTGATGGTCTAGATACCTAATGGGAAGAAGACAGAATACATCTTCAGACTATGTAGAAATGGAAGCACCTTGGTTAGCTATGTGACTTTTTTAAAAGAGGGAGTCTTGGCAACCTAGCAACTGGTTCTAACTTATTTTTTTGTTGGGCAACTTTAGACCTGCTCTGCTACCAAAAGAGAGAGGATATGGAGCATGAACTGTATCTTTCATCAGTTCACCCTGTAGCCTTTGAGGGCTATATACATATAACATCTTCATCAGTTTCAGTTGATCACCAGGTTGTAAAATGGTTTCTGTCTCAAAGTAGAGAAGTTATCTAGAGTAGAACATCAATAAAATCCCTGAAATTCTAGACCAAAAGAGACATATCCATCAGATTTAAGAGTTTATGTTATGAATCAATGCTGAAGCATTTGTGGGGTGCTTTTATTCTCTCCCTTTCTCCCCACCTTCCTCCCGAGCTCCGTCATGGTCATGGTCAACCTGTTGAAGTTTGTGATCCACCCTAGTGGAGGATATCACCCTGAAGGATAAGCCAGACTGTTTTTTTTTCTCTTTTTCTAGAGTATAGAGACTCACAGGGTTCAAGGAGTCTCAATTTCAACATCATTAACAACATCCAGGTGCAGAAAAAAGGCCTATAGAACCACCAGAAGAAAAGTTAGTGTCCAAATTCATGTGCATCAAGGTATTCTTGATCTGAGCAATGTGAACTACCTAATTTTCCATTAGATTATATAAACTATGCATCCATCTGCTTGGGTCAATGTAAGTGGGGTGGGGATCGTGGGGAGAGAGAGGGAGATAAAAGAAGAGAGGGAGAGAAAGAGAGAGAGAGGGGGAGAGAGAGAGAGAGAGAGAGAGAGAGAGAGAGAGAGAGAGAGTTGATAGGGGGAGAGAAACCAAATAAAGAGCTCATCCCAGACAAAACACATAAGGTCATATCCAACACAAAAATAATTAAAAACTGTGGGATTGGTGTTTGTGTAGAGGCTGTTACTGAAGAAGCTAGTATTGTTGGGGTTACATGACTCCCACACATATAAAAATAATTTTCTGTTGGACATATCAATACATCACTATAGTTTCATTAATATGATAGGTTTTATTATTGATCTAGTGGGCTACAGAGAGAATGGCCACAAATATTTTACTTGGTTTTCTCAGTCCAAATGTTTTCTCGGAATATGCTTCTGCTGTAAGGGGATGCACATGTGCAACATAAACATTCAGCATAGGAGTAGACTTTTGTATCTGTTTTCATAGGGAGAAACCTCATATGGGCATGTTTTGATAATTCAATGCCTACTGACTCATCAGCCTTATTGAGCAGGTAAGCTATTTGTTTTGAAGTACACATCTGCATTAAGGGTCTTTCTAAAGGTATATGTCGGTCTATTTGGGTCAAGTATTTATTAGATAAGAATACCATGTGATAGCCAATGAAAGAATTCAATGTTTGCTATTGGGGGTTAATTTTTGGAAGGATGGCTGCAGCATCTCACTGTTTTGTCCATCTCAGTCATGGATTCTTGTGAGACTGTCTCTGCTTTTGATGAGTGTTTTGCTATGTGTTTATGAAAGTGGCTAAGGTCTTAGAGGTCAGATTTGTCTCTTAATTAAAGGCATTTTTTTTTAATAAAGTGGAAACTTTAAGGGTTTGTCCTAAATTATGCAATTTTAATCCAAAAAGACTTATTTCAGAGTGAGACAGTTAAGCTGGAAAAAAATTATGATTTTTTTTCTTTTTTAATGAGATACTAGGTTTCCATTAGAATTATGTAACAGCCAAGTTAGTAGCTACTTAGAAAAGTTAGGAAGACTTAGATGCCACAAACTCAAAAGCTGAACAAATAGCAATTGAGTCTTGTTGACAAATGTGTTAGTCAACTCTGAGATTGGCAAAAAATATCTCCAATTCCATGGAGACTCAAGAAGAGCTTAATTTACTGTTGCCTAGACTATTTAAGGCTTCTTGATCTGAAAGTTCCATTCAATTTAGACATATATCTCGATATTTGGTATAAAGGTTGTAGTAAACTACTAGCTGTAGAATATACTGTCTTCAATTTTTAAAGAGGCCAGTTGGTCTTGGACTGGTTTGTTTGTGGTTGGTTCTGAGGGTCAGCATGTTATCTTCAATAGAATGCCCACCAATAGTTAATACTGTATAAGGATTGGCTCAACCCACTGATGACAGTTGTTTGCATGCTAAGCCAAATAAAAAGAATCATGTTTTTGCTTCATTTTCTGGAGGGCTGTAAGAAACAAAGCATTGGAAATATCCCAAATTAAATATCAGTTGCAGTAGTGACAGCATACTCATAGGTCACAAGGGTCAGTCAGTACTAGTCAAGCCTCTATAATCTACAGAATGTACCAAGAACCACTGGGCTTCAAGAGCCAGGCAATTATTACGCTTGCAGACCATACTGAATAGCAACATTGCTTTAATAAATCTTTTGTGAGAAGATCAAGATCTTTTTCTTCTACTGTCTGTGGTATGTTGTTTCAATTGTACAATTTTGGCAGGCTGTATGGATACAGAACATTCTTGGCTGTGGATAAGACTGACTTTTGCAGAAGCCAAAGATATGGGTAGCAATGCATGTATTCAATCAACATGTCCAGATGGATAACCTGGAAGGTTTATCTTCTCTCTTTTGGTGGCTTAACAGAGAGCTGGCTCAGCAGGTCTAAGTTAGTTCAACAGAAGAATAGCTTAGTACCAATTAGTGGGCTCCCAAATCTTCCCAATTTTAACAAGGCCATTTCTCTGACTAGGCAGCTTCCACTGCTACATGGTTAGTTACATGGATAGTCTCTGCTCTCCAACACTAAATATATAGAGAGCACATGTAATATGTGGATGGAATGCCCATCAACTGAAACTTGGCTATGACCTTTATAGACCATCTGTTCTCAGCTGAAACCAGAGGATAGTGAGAGTTTGGAAGATTAGGTATGACAGTCTGGAAGATTAGATGTGCCTACTAGGATGATTTTTCCTAGTAAGTTCTATATTTTATATCTGTACCACTTGGTACTAGTGGTAAGTGTCCATGAACCTTTTACATGAGAGTATGGCAAGGTCTTGATAACCTGAACATCATCTAAGTCAGGTAAATACTGGAAAACTTTTCTCAGTAAGGGAATGACTGATACCACCTTTTTCCTTCAGAAGTAAAATCCATTTATTTAGCCTTTTTCTCTAGTATTTCACTACATGGATCAGCTGTTTTAAAAGAAAGTGTACGCAAGTTAAGGCCTCTGAAGAGCCAAAATTTGAATAATTCCATAGATTCTATCCTCTTATTCACTACCAGTCTCCCCTATTTGTTTTTTGAGTTGTCCAGAGTAGCACATATCTGAATTCTTGGTGGGAACTAATTTAGCATGTTGTAAAAGAAACATTTGGAATGAGTAAAGCCTTGATCTATAGCTAATATTTATAAATCTATAGCTAACATATACTGATCTATAGATAACATACACTGAGAGTTTCTTTTTTATCAGTTGCATTAAACTCATTACAAAGAATAATTCAATAAGTCACACAACAGCTTTATGAATAATAAATAAATTATATACCTATGGTACACAAAAATCCAGATGTACATATTTAAAAGTTTGCTATAAAAATGTCACCTATGATGATAAAAATAAAAGTATCGATATATATGTATCTAACCTTTGATTGAGGAAGGCCTTTCTAAATATAAGAATAAGAAACAATACATATTAAAGGCACAATATATTGGGACACAAAAATATTTAAAAATTCTATACATAAAAATAATGTAAACAAGTTAAATGTTAAACAGGAAAATTCATTGTTATGCATATGACAAAAAATTTATGCGCTTAGCATAAAGAGCTCTAGTATCTTGATAAGATAATGAGGAATATCCTAACAGAATATTTAAAATATTAAATGCCCAATTCATAAAAGATAAAAGCAATAAATGTATTGTTAATGACAATATTCAACTGGTAAAGATTGTATTCCATAGTAATAAAAAAAGAAAAGCCAATTTGACTTGTGCTTTGGCAAATTAAATTAACATATTTTGTTGAGAGTGAAGGGAAGTCTATATTTTCAGATACTGGTGCTGGAAGGGTAAACTGTAAAGCACTCTCTTAGGCAGTATGATCAAAGGACTTTATCAACATTGATATTTTGTTCTAATAATCCAACTACTAGGATATCATCTTGAAAAAATCATAACTATAAGATATATATGTAGTGGAATGTATAATATAACTTTACTAGTTACAGTTTAAAATTAAAAGTATTTTGGGATTTCTGCAATAAGTAATCATTTAAATTAACCCAGTGTTGCATTAAAGGAGAGTTTCAATAATTATGTAGGGAAATGTTTGTAATAAGGAGTATATATGTATTTTTATATGTGCTTGTATGTGTTCACATATCTATTCATATAGTATATAACATTAAATATTAATAAAAATTATATACCCATAAACAGTATAAATATGATAGATATGCACGTATAGTTCATTCCCACTTTTGTTTTTAAAATGTAATCACATATATATATATAAAGAAAATTTCTAAAATATTTATAAGGTTTTCAACATTGTGAGTATGGATTTATGAAAAAATATTTCCATGGTTTTAATTTTTATAATTAATGATTAATATTATAATCAGAAAATATGAAATGACTATAGTAGCTTTAACTTCTTGCCTTGATTAGGAAGCTGATATAAATTTAATAATTAAATTTGCTAGAGCACAGGTGTCTCTCAAAATTCAATCAATCCACAAAAACCTTTAAGGAATTTTTTACTGTGCAATGTTAGTGGTGCCAATTAATGGCATCCTTGTATCCTGACTCTGTAACTCTGTAGTGCCCTTCCACTCTAACTAGGGGCTCATGCATGTGACTTGTTTTGGACAACCAGATATTATGAGCAAGCATAACACAGAGGAGTCTTGGAAAGTGTGTGCATGTGTCTTCTTGCTCCCCCTGGCATGACTGGGCTTGCTTTCTCTTGAATTTCTGCCACATTTATGAGAACATGGCAAGAATGCTGTAGGAATGTGAGGAATACATGGAAGAGAGCCCAGTTGTCCCAGCTGAGGCCATTCTGGAGCAGCCAGCCATAACCCGCTGCCAACCAACCTCAGATGCATGAACAAGCCCAGCTGAGTTCTACCAAAAATGGCCCAAATCATCACAACTACTCTTCCAACCCATAGTCTCATGAAAAATAATAACATATTTTTTAAAAAATTCACTGTGTCTGGGTGGTTTGTTATGCAGCATCATGTTAGCAGTAGATAATTGATCTTCCTTTATGAGAGGTTTGTAGTGGTCATTACAGTAGGGACAACTGATATACTGGATTCTTTTGTTATAGGAAGCAGACAGCATAACTGAAGATCTAGGATACAAAAATAAATGGAAATAAATGGAAACGAATGGAAATATTTACATATAGAACACATGCAGATATATCAGTATGTATTCAAAGAGTGTGACCTTCTTATATTTTCAAATAACTATATATTGTTCATGTTTTTGATTCCCAAGACAGTTTCCATAGCTTATTAGATATGTGTAATGTTCAGAAGTAATGTAAATACATTATCTATTATTTAAATTTTTAATATGTTACCTGAATTGCTTTAGCCCTTGATATAATATATTTTATTGTATTATATGAGTATCTATATTTTTGTGTTTAAAGTAGATTTTTGGCTCAAAGAAAACTATATGTATCCTTCACAAATTTATGTTGACACAAAATTGTTGCATAACTCTAATTTCTCTTAAGATAAAATTCTATGAAATCGCTTTAAGTCATTTACTAAAACATAATATCATGTTTTAGTAAATGAAAAAAAATCAAGATAATACTTAACCTGAGAAGATTCAATTAAAAAAACTTTAACAACGCACATGACTGAAAGTAAAGGCTTTTAACTTTTGTCTATACATTTCCTGTCTTGCTGTATTGTCTGATAACTAAAGCACACAGACTTGGGTTAATAATATAACTTGTGATTTTTGAAGTAGTGTTGAAAATATATATCAAATCACTGACCTGTATCCATAGCAATAGGAATAGCACTGCTGATCAAAAATATTGAATCATACAACACCAGGAGATATTTAATCCCACCTAACTCTTTTACGTTTGATGTGATTTGCCTGAAGTCACACTGCTGGTTTTTTGGCAGAGTTTGGAATAGTACTCTCATCTCTTGGCTACTTATTTAGTGACCCTTACACTAATCTCTGCTTAGTGATACATTATTTACAAGAAAGAACTAAATCTAAGGCAATTAAATAAAATTATAAATATCTCCTCAACACTGAGTTATAGACACATCTATATGTTAATGGATCACAAGTCAAACAACTAAATAAATTGCATATATAGACAGGTATAAATGGTGTGTATATCTATGCTCATTTTACAATGATCTGTTTAAAAATCATTTTTTTTCCAAAATGACCACTAGTCACTATGAGGGGAAGTCTCTTTATGTCATCTAACTGGTAAAAATGGCATTCTTCTAGAAAGGATACTTCCCTCCTCCTCCATTAGTTGTTTGTTTGCAAGTGCTTGAATCTATTGGCCCAACATCATCTCTTATAGAGAGCATGTTCAATCCATTGAATTCTTTATATTCTGGATGGTGATTTGTGTACTACAGAGTAGGTGTGTTCAGATGATAGTTAAGTGAATATTTGAATGAATTGATGAATAAACAACTACCACAATCAATGGCTACTGGGTACCCTCGTAGTATAAAATTATTCTAGAGGACCAGATGTTGTGATTTCTCAAAGGCAGTTATTTTCAAAGATATAATTAGGACATTAAATTTACTTTTAATAGGACTTGTGGAGTTGACAAATTCCTGGTGTGTTCCTGTTAGGATAAAAGATACTGCTGTTTCACCTTTTATTATTGTCTGAGAACACACTTAATTCTCTCTCTGCCAACTCTCTCTCTATTGATCTCGCCTCTGCTACTTTTCCTCAGAGCTTAAAGAGCATCTTAATCACTCACAGCTGCTAATTAACTTTCTAATTTCATTTGAAAGCCAGTTTTCTAAGACTACAAAGGGCAAATGGAATTATCAATGGAATTGTGCATTTGAAGAAATTTTGCATTTAATTTTTTAAAAAATTATGTAACAAATGTTTATGCAGTACTATATGCCCGCCCCTGTTCAAGTGCTTAAAAATTATTAATTAGTTTACTACTCAAAACAGCCATATAAAGGAGGTACAGATTTTATCCTAATTTCAATGATGTGAATGTCGAAGCACAGAGAGATTAAATAATTTGCTGAAGATCATAAAACTAATAAATATCAAAGGCTAGAGAAATGAAGAGTGTCTTTTCCCAGGAACTGAGCTCTTACTGCTGTTCTCTGTGACCTCTGAAATCTTACTCATTTAACTTCTCTTTTGGTATGTTTATATTTCTCTAGAGTATTACTTTGCATTATACTGCAACGGATTCAAAATTTAATATTGCTTTGCAAAATTGTTTGGCCAAATAAATATTTTTATTTGGTGCCAAATTTACAATGGTTATATAATGCATGTTCGTAGTTTTCTGCTGTTTATTGAATGAGTATTTGTATAATTCACTCCAGATTTTATTTTTTTCTCTAGTTATCATCATGTTGCAACTTATTGATTAGTTATATTATGACATTTGTAGAGGTTTAAAGGTTAATAAAAAGTAACAGCTGTTTAAGATATTAGAAACTGATACTGGTACCCCTGTGCAGATTATTAGTTGCATTGGTTGCAATGAAACAGACAAAAAAAAAATCTTCCCTGAACTTTGACCTCTATAGGTAAAAGCTCTGAGATTGTTGTTGTCACTATCTTAGAAGAAGCCCATTCTGAAGACAACACTGCCTCTTATATCCACTAGTTTCTGCACAACAAAAGATAAATAGAAACTTACTCATCACTCTTGAAAAGTTGTATATTTTTAAAATAGTCTTGCATTTATAGGAAGAGAGAAGGAAAGAGAAAGAGAGGTGAGAGAAAGAGCAGATATACTCTTCCATTATTTATACAGCAACCATGGTAAGATGAAAACTACATACTGATAAAACATCTCACTTTGTTTTTATAGAGTATCTATTTTAGGAATAGAATTAAGGTTAGTCAGAAAAGAAGCTTTCTGTAGCTTAAATAATCCACACCTTTATTGTGGATATACTGCTCTAGGGACTATGGTAATAGAGACAATAAGTTCTATAACATGTTACTAGAAGTTACAACTATATTGAAGGTAAGTGATGCCAAGAATATCATAAATATGCTAAGAACAATGCAATGTTCTTGATTTATTCTTACATAGACTGTTTCAAATACATTCAAATGTACTTCACTGAATTTAATGTTGGTTTGGGAAAGATTGGGAAAATGTAGCAGCAGGTATATTGAACCTCCAACCAATTTTGGAATTTTAAATGACTATAAACTTTTACTGATAGGAAGTTTGCAGTCTCTTTAGGTTTAGCTAGTTAAAAATTTCTATTTGTTAGCATGGAAAGGAAAGAGTAGACAGAAATATAGGAATTAAAGAAAATAATCATGGAGACAGAAGACTTTGCCTTTTTTGGTAAGGTAATTCATTAATTTTCAATAAAATATACATATAATTCTGGATCTTGATAATATAAATACAATTTACATTAATTATTTTCATTTAAAAAACAATTTTAGCTGATTTTTGCTCAAAAAGTGTGTCAGTACTCTACTACTAAATCTTGATGCTTTGTTGTTAGGTGGAGAAAAGGTACTTTTACATTATTGAGTTGTTACTCAGGACTATAATTTAAATAGCTTATCAGACTTACGTTTGAAGTCAATTGTGATTGTATCTGTGATATATAGTTGCATTGTATGCCATAAATCATTTCATGAATCTTTCCATTGACAACTTTGGCATAACATACATAGCTCAAACTAGTCCATACAATGGTAATTTGCAACTAAAATATCTTTTAAAAAACAAAACAAAATATATTTTCTTCACATAGTCATTAGGACTTTCTGGAACTAAGCAATATAATATTAAATGTAGAAAGAGAAACTCAGTATAATATGATTAGCTATAGCGTAGGATGTATTATTTGGTGATTTCACCATTGACCTACCTGAGATGGGTGTTAGTGATATGACCACAGACCCTTTTTATTAGGAGAACTCTGCAATGAATAGTCTTAAGTGGACCTCAGTAGACAAGATTAAAGTGAAGTATATTTAACTTATTACAATTTACACTTTGAAATTCGATCAAATTGTATGCTAATATAAAATTCTTTCTAAACATGACAGAAATTCCTAAACTATCAAATTCTTCTTCCACCAAATTTAATTCCAGAAATCCTAGCTGCTTCCACTGAAAGCAAGCTCAATCCTTACAGATTAGCATTTCCTCATCAAGTTACTTGAAGTAGCTTGAAAGAATAATAGGTTTGGAAAGGAAGTTGAAAACAGCTGCATTCAGATCTTATATTCTTTTCCCACTGCTGCTAAAACAACACTAATTCAGTGGCTTAAAACAACACAAATTTATTATTTCATCCTCTGGAAGTCAAAATTCTAAAATCAGGCTTAATGGGCTAAAGTTAAGGTATGGGTAGGATTGATTCACTCTGGAGGTTTGGAAGAGAGAATCCATTTTCTTGTCTTTTTCTGCTTCTAGATGCTGCCTAATGTAAGTTTTCTCTACCACGATCCTCACTTCATTCTGTTCTCTTAACGACAGATTTTAATGTTCATATTTCTACCAATAATCTGTTTATGACAATTATTGTGTTTTTTGCTCAGCATCTCAAAACCCTTCAGCTACTACTAGTTATTTCATTTCAAAACCATGTTCACATCTTTAAGGTATTTGTTACAGCAGTACTCAACTACCAGGAACCCAAATGTGTACTAGGTTTTTATTGCTGCTATAACAAATTATCAAAAACTTAATGGTTTATAACAATATTAATTTATTCTTTTGCAGTTTTGGAGGTCAGAAGAGTAAAATCAAAGTGTCAGCAGAGATTCATTCTTTCTGGAGACTTCCGTATAGAAGCTGTTTCCTTACTTTTTTTCAACTTCCACAGGTGGGCTGCATTGCTTGGATTATGACCTTTTCCTTGTATCAGTCCAACTTCTTGCTTCCATTATCACATCTCCTACTACTGACACTAAAGTTCCTGGCTTCCACTTATAAGAATGTTTGTGATTGCACTGAGACCACCTGGATAAATCTGGGATAGTCAGGAACATCTCAGGAGCTGTAATTTACTCACATCTGGAAAGTCCCTCTTATGGTAACATATTCACAGGTGATAGGTATTGAGACATGAGCCTTTTAGGGGCACCATTTTGTTCTACCACAGATCTATGCAAGATATTTTCTCAAATTTAGATAAATAAGGCTTTATAATTAAATAGAAGGCTTTCTGGAACTAGCTAAACAATATTGACAGGTTTGGTTAATGAAAACTGGTGTTTGTTAAACTATGAAAGACTCTTAAACTACATAATAAGGTGTTGACATGATGTGTGAGCTGAAAGTAAACAATTTAGGATGTAGAACAGATGAACTGAGTGAGGTGAGTTAGCAAGGTGAACAGTAATGACTAGACGTTTTTATAATTAGCATGAATGAAATAGGGCCTCAACAATGTGTTGAATGTAAAATTGAGTAATAATACCTACATATGAATATTAATAAGACAAAGAAATATTTTTTAAAAAGATACAGACACAAAGAAGTAGTATTCAATTAATTATAGTTAAAGTTAGTCAAGTACTTATTAGTGTTTATTGACACTTTTAATCATTGGGTTGAAGCTTTTCCTTGCAGGACTGAAAAGACTGCTGAAGTTTCCCAAAGGCTTCTAGAGGACATCATACCTCTTTTTGGCCTTCTCCAGCCCTTACAAAGTGACAGCAGCCCTGCTTTTGTTTCACAGGTCCCAGGGATACCCACTTTGATCCATCATTCTTGGTGAATCTGTGAAAGGACCAAAATGAAACTCATCCGGCTCCTGAGGACAAGGACTCCAACACCGGAGAAAAATCTTCATGTACTCCTTTTGAGGATCTCCAGTACCTGTTTAAGAGGATTCCTCCTGCTGTAGCTCCTTCAGATAAGTAGCACAAACTGGTTATCCATGGGCAAGACACTTTTTGCCCTGGCAAACCAAACCACTGCTTTCTGCCTTTATGGGAACAGCAGCTGCTGCTGGACTACAGTCTTTGGCTGTGGAGGAAGCATGAGCCCTGGTAAAACCTAGCCATTCACTTGCCCTCTTACAGGAACAGTTAGATTTGCTGGTGGGGGTCACCTTACAAAATAGGCAGGCCCTGGATCTTCTAACTGCAGCAGAATGTGGCACCTGCTTGTTCTTCAAAGAACAGGGCTGCTTCTATGTTAACAAGTCAGGTCAGGTTCAGGAAAACATCAATGCCATCCTACCATCTGCCTCCAATCTCTAGACACAAAGAGAGACTGTCAGGCCCTTGTGGACATCCTTGGGAATTCCCTTGGTGACACCATTACTTTGCATCCTAGGAATTCTTATATTGGAACCAATCCTCATAAATTTTCTAACTAAATTCATTTCATCCCTTCTAAAGGCTGTCAAGCTACAAATGGTCCTACATTCTCCGCCAGCCCTGGCACCTACCTCCTCCTCACACCTACAACTACAGCAATCTACCAAAAACATACACTGAAGTCTCCTGGAGAGACCCCTGGAGAACCTATAAGAGGCCACCCTAATAGGGATCATAGACCCCACTCAGCAGAAAGCAGCCAAATGAGTCAATGGCCCTACCCAAGGATTTGGGCCTCTAGAATAGAGAGTAGGGCAATGTTAAATAGCAAAGGATTCCAGATCTTCTAGGGACAAAAGTGGGTGCTGTTGTGGAAGACTCGGGTCATTTAATTCCCAACTATCCAATCAGAGTGATTCCATGGTGATGTCTGAGCCACGAGGGAGGTCCCAATCCTGACACTATAAAACAAGACCCAGACCATAACCAAACCCTATTTTTTTTTTTTTTTTTTTTTTTTGCTCTCTCTTTTTCACTATGACAAGGGATCCAGTTGTCATCTGTGGTGTATGTATCTCATTCTGCAAACCTATATCTTGCTCTTGCACTATAATCCTACCTTTTTCTCCTCAATAAAACCTCATTTTCTTGCTTTCCTTACTTTGGTGTGTCTGGTCATTCTTTGGCCATAAGTGCACTAAGATCCGACATTTCAGACTGTGGCCCAGAGGTTCTTATCTATTCCTAATTTATGTGATAAACTTTGATAACCAATTTAGCCCTAATTTGACATCTTTAAATGTTGTCATAAAAACATCTGTTTCACAGGGTTTATTATAAACAAGGATTAAAAGCCAGTAAAATTATTGAATCTTGCTGTGGATGCAAGAAATCATCAAGTATTTTGAGGAAATGTTTGTTTTAATATTATTTTTCAGTCATAACTTTTTCATGAATATCAAATAATAGTGAAGTTTTATATGGTTTGGATGTTTGGCCCCTCCAAATCTCATGTTAAAATTTGATCCCTAGCGTTGAATGTGGGGGCCTAATGGGAGGTGTTTGCGTCATGAGGGCACATCCTACATGAATGGCTTGGTGTTCTCCAGTGACGATGAATGAGTTCTCATTTCATTGGTTCACACAATGTCCTCCCTCTCTTGCTTCTGTCCTTACCATGTGACATGCCTGCTCCCCCTTCATCTTCCACCTTGATTGGAAGATCCCTGAAGCCCTTACCAAAACTAGATGTTGGTCCTATCCTTCTTGTACAGCCTGCAGAACCATGAGACAAATAAACCTCTTTTCCTTATAAATTACCCAGTCCCAGGTGTTTCATTTATAGGAACACAAAACAGACTAACACAAAGTTTATATTGACAGCATAAAATGTTACAACTTTAACAAAATCTTTAGTTTTTAAATTGCATATAGTTTAACAATATATTTTTAATTGTATCTTTTTAAATTGATAGATAGTAATTGTACATATTTATAGTGTACATGTGATATTTTGATAAATGAACATTATGTGTAATTATAAAATCAGGGTAATTAGCATACCTATCACTTTAAACATTTATCATTTCTTTGTATTGGGAATATTTCAAATCTTCTCTTTCAGCTGTTTTGAAACATAAAATAAATTATTGATAACTACAGCCACCCTATGCTATATCAAACATTAGAACTTATGTGCCGAGAGAAAGGCAATGTCACAGAAATACACTTTGGAATTGTTTTGATATGTACTTTAAATAGCTTTTACTAGAGCAATTGGTCAGATATTTCTTCTGGCAGGAAATAAATATTATGCAGGAAAAAAAACTTTTAAAAAGTATTTTAAGTTTAAAAAATTGGGTCAAGATATTGTTTGAAAATCAAAAAGTATCAAAACTATTTTTATGCCTTATAAAACCAAAGGAAATACACAAAAATAAAAATTAATTTTATTGTATTCCACCTAATTTATTTCTGTTTTTTATTGTAATTGCCACAAAAAGATTTAGCTACATATCTCCCTAAAAATACCCACAACAAATGCAATAGTTTCAACTTGGTTAAGCCCAATATTTTTTAAAAAAAAATATGGTTTAAATGATTTTATTGTAATATACTTTGATTTTAGTGGGATGTTATGACCTTCAACTATAGTCTGTGTCTGTTCCCTATTATCAATTTGAGGCGCTAGATTAAAATATGACCTTTAATAATTACCAGAAGAGATCATCTGTGTTTTCTCTATTTGAGAAGTTATGGGTTCTGTTAACCTTTTGAAGAAAACTTTTATTCATCCAGTGTTATTTAAAAACGCTAATGACTTTTTGAGACCCTTTTAATTCTAAAGAGGGGAAATATTTAAAGAAGGACAAGGTAAGTATTAAAATTAAACATTTAGTAATCATTGTATAGACTCTTGCCTATGATGTATTCAAAAGCATGTGAACATTGTTACTGCAAATTGATGTCAACTCTACCGAGAGAACCAAAAGCCCTGAAAAATCTGGTGAGCTTCTCAATATTTCCGAAGAAGCCTCTGGTGAAATGTTCAAGTTGCAGTTTGTCAAACAGTATATAAATACAAAATTCTTAAAGTTTTACTTTCCACAAAAATTTCCAAGATTTTGCTTAATATTTATTTAAAACTTTCAACAGATTAATAAGATTAATTAGAAATTAATATAATGTGAAAAAATTATCATAGCGAGTGCTTGGATTTCATCAGAAATTGGCTGGTGAATAGAGATTACTATGTCACTACAATAAGGATCTAGTTCATGCATTTGTATAAATTTTATCTTGACTAGAATTTTAAGGTAGAAGGGAGTTATAATTTGACAGAAGGGGAAAGTTTTCCAAAATAAGAGGAATCATATAAAGATATCTTGGAGATCTGGGAGAGAAACTTATATGAGAAATTGTTCCTTATTTTTGCCTGTGTGTAACAGATGTATGTGTTAGTTATCCTAAATAACATAGCAAAAAAGATAGTTAAGAAATATGTCAAACAAAATGACAGCACTTTAAAATATATGGATAAGCAAATAAAAACAGGATTTTGTGAATACAAAAAAGACTGGTGATATTAAGACCATACAGATGAAATTTAAAATTAAAAACACTAAATAGTATAAATAATAGCATTATGTTGTGTTAAGAGATATAGATTATGAGACTATTAGAGCACATACAATGCAGTGTATGAAAAACAACATAGAAGCTAAATTTTAAAAAATTTAGAAATGTGAGATATGACCCAGCAATTATACTCCTATGTTTATCAAAAGAAATGAAAAAATCGTCCAAACATTTTTATCCATAATTATTCATAAGTTTTATGTTTCATAGTCAAAACTGGAAACAACCCGAATAACCATCAACATGCAAAGGAATACATAAGCTGTGCTATGTTCATATTGTGAAATTTTCATCAGCCAATAAAAAAAGTATGAACTACTGAAACACATGAAACAGTGTGTCTGAATTTCAAAAGCAATATGCTGAGCAAAATAAGCCAAGATTGCTACTGTGGGATACTCTTGGTATGAATTTCTATAAGTAGATATACTTATCTATGGTAGAAATTAGATCAGTTGTGTCTGAAACAGAAATTGGGGAATCAGGAATTTGCTACCAAAAGGCACAAAGGAACTTTATGGGATGATGGAAAACTTTTATAACTTGATATAAAAGTTTTATAACCCTAGTATATGAATTTTTCCAAACCCATTGAACCATTACACTTAAAATGTGTGAGTTTTACATTAGGCAAATTGTGCCTCAATAAAGTCAATAAAAATGAACAAAAATGAATGTAACTTCCTGAATGTTAAGAAACCTGCACAGATAACACAAAATAGAATATCATATAGTAATATCAAACAGAATTTATTATCTGAGTATAATTTGACTGCATAGGTATGTATCAGAAGTATATCTCTCAGTTAAAGGTGAAAATTCATATGTTAATAATAATAAATGTTATTTGGCAAAGATAAACTTTCCTAATGAATGAATTATAAAAATAGGAATAGAAGAATATTACTATCTATAAGAGTCAAAACAATAAAATGATCCCAGTTACAATCAGAAACTTTAGGCTGCCTCTAGTCACCATATCAGTAAATAAGTTCTCCAATATTCTTGCAACTTCAGAAAGACTAGAAAAAACTATCTTGTACATATATTAGGAAAAATTATCATTTTGCCAATGACAGAATTATACAACTAGAAAACACAGTAGTCTAAAGTAAAAAAGAAATTATCAATAAAATCTCTCACAATATAATTAGGTAATGATTAAATATATAAAAATAGGTAGCTCATGTCTATTCTAGGAATAATAATATTAAAGACACCAGAGAGAGTAGGGATAACAGTATATTATTAATGGCAAAACTAAATAATTTAAAGTAATAAATTAAACACAAAGCCACAGGAACAATATTTTAAATTATGAAATGATATATAAGTGTATAAAATGAGATATAAAATTCTGTTTTGTTCCTCCAAAGAGTGTGTTTAGGTAGGAAAGAGAGACAGAGAGAAAGAGATACACGCAGACACTCTCTCTTTCTCTCTCTCTCTCATTGGAGGAACCTAACATAGTCTTATGTATCTGCAAGGTATCATAAACAAAATTCAGATAAAACTGGCTGTATTTAAATTGCAAACCTTTGACTCTTGTGGAGTGGGTGGTAGCTGAAATTTGTGTTAAGTTATATTAGCTTTAGCTTTCACTGGGTTGCTTGGAAACTGACATAGACATGTGTGATTTATCCAGAGTTTTGTATCGAGTTTATATTTAGAATTTGGAATGCCCCTCTCTGCCTCACTCCTATGTGGGATATCTCCCTTAATTTCCAGCCTCTATAGTTGCCTCAACTTTTTTCTCCAGTACATAAGAGGTAAGACTGCAGATTTTATACCCATGTTTTAACCACCCACATGATGTAATCTGTGACATACCCTAAGGCTAAAAGCCATAAAAAAATTTTAAAAAAAGAAACAAAGAAATTTATTCAGTGAAGTGTTCCTTCTTTTTTTCTTCCAACTTTCAACTTCCTTCCAGTATCTGCCTACACTTTGTTACTATCGAATGCCTTTAGATTGTCGTTTGTCCAGAGTTTAGAGTTGTTCTCCACAGGAGGGTTGGTTTGAAAGAAGATACTTGGCCAATAGTAGGAGCAGAAACTTCTATTTTAATCTTTCCAGAAAAAAATAGGATTTGAGCAAAAGAAATGGTAGCCCAAATTAGCAGTTCTCCAAATGTTAATTTTAGCAATATTTATAGAATCATGTGAATTGAAGTTTATATACAATTAATACAATTTTATTTACTGTGAAATTGGAAGAGACTGAGACTATAAAAAGATAAACACCAATGAAGGGAAGACTTGTTTTGTAAGATATCAGAATTTTGGAAATGTTATCAAATAAATATGAATTTGTCATATGTCTAGATCAGCGAAACAGAAAAGAAAATCCAGAAGTGAATTGTAGTACAAAGATAACGTACTATAAATATGACATTTCAGTTCTGTGGGAAAACAGTGGGTGATTTAGTTAGTGATTCTTACACAATTTGATATTTATATAGAAAAAAGCGAATTTGTATCTATACATATATCATATTTTTAAAATATTACAATTTTAAAAGTATAAAAGAAAATATCTTTCAATAATCTGTATGTAGCTGTTTGCAGCTGGTGATGAGGAGTAAGAACTCTTATCCAAAATTTCAAAACTAGAAGGTATAAAATGATAGGAAAAATTTGTATTCTACCTAATTTTAAGCTTTAGCTTGCTAAAAGATACTATAAACAAAAGCAATATGTGAATAATAAACTTGGATAAAATTATGTATCAATATATATTATGCAGAGAGGACAAAATCTATAATATACAGAGAGCACTTACAAGTTGATTATAGAGAAGAGAAAATAAAATAGAAAATGGGCAACATTGTGATTAAGATACAGAAATGCAATCCATATGGCCATCAAGCATAAGAATAGAAAATTTAAAACATTTGGACATGAAAATTGGCAGACTAGCAAATTATAAAAATGAATAACAAACTTTGTGTAGTTTAGAGATGGTGGGAGATACATTTGTATATTACTACTGGAAAACCGAGAGCATGTTGGGAAAGCGATTTGTTAAAATCTATTAAAATGTAAAACATTTGACCCACTGATCCCACTTGCAGAAATCTACATCATGGAAATAAAATCAAGAGCCTATATTTACAAAGATGTTTATCGCAGCATAGTTTATAAGATAAGAATATAACTGACCATTCATGCAGGGAAACTATTTTTTCTTGTATTTGTTTTCTTTGACAGCTATCAAGACCCAGTGTCGATTATGTTAATTAGATGTTTTATTTTCATATAATTATTAATTCACATGCACTTATAAAATTAATTTAGAAAGGCCCTTTGTACTCTTTATCCCATTTCTCCCATGGTAACATCTTGTATAACTATTAATATAATGCAAAGTCACAGCCATGATGTTAATATTGAAACAGGAAAGATAAAGAACATTCCCTTCAGTGCAAGGTTATACATATTGTCATTTCTTAGTCACACCCAGTTAACATCCATCCACATACCTTCCTTTACCCCTGGTAACCATAATCTGTTTCTGTTTTTATAATTTTGCCATTTTAATAATATTATATTCATGGATTCATATAATTGGTAAGTTTTTGGAATTCATTTTTTTTCTTTCATCATAATTCTCTGAAGATTCATACAAGTTGCTGTGCCACTAGTTCCTTTCAACACTGAGTAGTATTCCATGATGTGCATGTACCAGTTTCTTGAAAGGACGTTTGGGAAGTTTTCAGTTTTTGACTATCTGTATTATGAATCCATCTGCTCTAAACATTCGTGTACAAATGTTTAGGTGAACATAAGTCTTCATTAGTCTTCATTTATTTGAGATAAATGCTCAGGAGTACAATCGTTGTATCATACAATAGTTGCATGCTTCATTTTATAAGAACCTGCCAAACTGTTTTTCTGAATGATTATAACATTTTACATTGCTACCAGCAATACGTGAGTGATCCATGTCTTCATATTCTAGCTGACATGTATTACTGTCACTATTTTTTATTGTATACATTTAAGTGGGTGTGTTATTATATTTTGGTTTAATTTCCAATTTTCTAATGACTAATGATATTGAAGATCATTACCTGTGCTTATCTGTATGCCCACTTCCACACTTTCATGAAATGTTTCTTCGTGTCTTTTGCTCACTTTCTGATTGTTTTACTTTTGAATAGTAAGAATTTTTTAATATATATATTCTATTAGGTTATTAAGTATGGAATATCTGATTTCCTAAAGTACTAACCTTGACAGTTGATATCTCTGACATTTCACTTTGACACTTCTTGTTGTTATTTTATTTACTTTATTTTAGAGGTACATCCATATTCTTTCAAATGCATGTTCTGGCTTGTTATTATCTTTCAATATATATTTTTCAATTTTATTTCTCAACTATATTTTTAGAGCAATTTTTCTGAAACCATGGATAAGTCAAAAATTTGCATTATTTTTGAATATGAGTTTCATTGTGGAACCAATGCAGCAGAGACAGCTCAAAATATCAACAAAGTGTTCGGGAAAGATGTGGCTAATGAACACGCGGTAAGTATATTGTTGGTTTGAGAAGTTCCATTTTGGTGATTTTAATCCTGAAAATGAGCCATGTGGGGTGACCTGAGCCCAAGGTAAATAATGATGAGCTGAAAGCTGTAGTGGAAGAGAATCCATCTAACCTATATGTGAATTAGCAGCAAGGTTTGATGTTACTATTCCAACAATGTTGGACCATTTGAAAGAAATAAGCAAGGTGAAGAAGCTGGATAGATGGATCTGCCTGAATTAAATGAACATTAGAAGAGAAATCATCTGGTAGCTACTCTTTCCATGCTGTCACAACATAAAGGAGAAGAATATTTACACTGTATTGTTAGTTGTGGTGAAAACGGGTTCTTTTTTACAATCACAAGCATTTGGCACAATGGCTGGGTAAAGATGAAGTGCTGAAACACAGTCCAAAACTGAATATTTATCAAAAAATGCTGATGGTGTCTGGTGGTCCAGCGTTGATATTATCCTTTACAGCCTCATGAAACCTGGTCGATTAGTGGATATCTACTGCAGCTAATTGGAGGAAATGATGAGGATGCTTGTAATTAAACAGCCAAGATTTGTCAATAGAGACAGGCCAATCCTCTTGCAAAAAACGCTTAACCACTTGTCACACAAACAACAATGCTCAAACTACAGAGGCTGGACTTGGAAACTCTCTGTCATCCACAGTATTCACCATACCTTGCACCAACTGACTACGACTTCTTCCAGCTTTTGGAAGACTTCTTGTAAAGAAAAATATTGAATTCTCAACAAGCACTGGAAAAAGCCTTTCGCGATTTCATCGCCACTTACTCTCCAGGCTTCTTTCACTGCTGGCATAAGCAAGTGACTATTAAGATGGCAAAACTGTGTCAGTAGTTTAGGGACATACTTTTATTAATTGTACTGCTTCTTGTTTGAAATATAATAAACTACACTTTTGATTCAAAATCAGACATTTCATTTTTAATGACCTAGTCGCTACTAGCCCTTTGTTGGTATGTGTTTTCTGTCTTCAGGTAGTCTTTTTATCTTATTAAAGGGGTTTTGCAGAGCAAAATTTATGATTTTTATGAAGTTCAATTTATCTTTTTTTCTTTTTATACATCATACTTTTGGTACCATTTCTAAGAACTCTGCGTTCCTTATCCTGAAAATTTTTTCTACTATTTTCTGATAGATATCATTTTATGTTCTATATTTCTATCTGTGGTCAATTTTGAGTTAATTTTTATACAAGTTGAGACAATTAAGTTGAAATTGTAGTTATTATTATTATTACTGTTGGATATTTAATTGCTCCAGGACCAGTTTTTGGAAAGACTATCTTTCCTCCATTGAATTGCTTTGGCATCTTTTTCAAAAATTGGTTTAGCATATTTGCATGAACCCATTTCTGAGTTCATCCTTGCTTTGCTCCTGATCTTAGGAAGAAAGCATTCAGTCTTTCACCATTACGTATAATCTTAGCTGTAGTTTTTTTGTAGATGCTCTTTATTAATTTGAAAAACTTCTGCATGATAGTTCTCTGAGATTTTTTTTAACATGAATGGGTATTGAATTTTGTCTTTTTTTCTCTTACAATTTCTTGATTTTATTTTCATTCTTGAGGGTTATTTTCACTGCATATGGAATCTTTGTGAAAGTTATTTTCTTTCATCTTTTAAAAAATGTCATGCCACTTCCATCCATGGTTGTGATGAGAAATTCTCTATAATTCAACTTATTTTTTCCTACAGTCACACTGTCATTTCTCTTTTGCTGCTTTCGATACTTTTTCTTTGTTTTGAATTTACAGAAATTTGACTATGAAGTGTGTTAGTGTGTATTTCTCTAGGTTAATTCTATTTGGATTTTGCTCTGATTCTTGAATCTATGGATTTATGTCTTTTGTCAAATGTGTGAAATTTTCAGCCACCATTCTTTTCATGTATTTTTTTTTTGTCCCAGATCTTTTTCTCCTCTCTTTCAAAGACTCAGATGGTACAAAAATTAGACTTTTTTTTATTATAGTCCCACAGGTCCAAGAGGCACTATTTATTACTATTGTGTGTGGGGGTGGTGTGTGGGTGTGTGTGTAACATGTCATGAGACCCTGGATCTTATTTAAAATTTCTATCTGAGCTGCTTTCTTTTGACAGCACATTGGTAGCGAGTAGAGGGTCCTGCACTTTTAATTCTGGGGGTGAGTACAATTCCAGGTCCCCCACTCAACTTCTGTTGACACCGTAAGTTATGGATTCTTCATTATTTCTGCGTTGAGTGTGAGTTCTGCTCTTCTAGAACTCTATTGATACTTCTCTGACTGGGGAAAGCCTTATTTCTACTTCCTATGTGGTTTCCACTGACTCCATAGTGTGGGGCCTCATTACACATAGGGGTACAATTTTAAATGAAAAATTTTAAATTTTAAATTTTTACTTAAAATTAAAATTTTAAATTTTAAATGAAAAAAGAAAATTTATAAGAATGATACATGGGCTTTGCATGGTGGCTCATGCCTGTAATCCTAGCACTTTGGGGGGCCAAGTTGGGAAGATCACTTGAGTCCAGGAGCTAGAGACCAACCTGGGCAACATAGTGAGACTCTGTCTTTAAAATAAAAAATAAAAAATAAATTAGCCAGGATATGTTCCTGCAGTTTCAGCTGAGGTGTAAGGATTGCTCAAGGCCAGGAGTTTCAGGCTGCAGTTAGCTATGATCACACCACTGCACTCTAGCCCCAGTGACAGAGTGAGACTCTGTTTCAAAAAAAAAAAAAAAAGACACTTATAAAATTATTGCCTCAATGCGTAATAAGAAAATACATTGAATTCATTGAACTGCATAGTTTCTAAAGCATTTTAATTCCTTAGAATAATATACATTATATATTTGACCATGTAAATGGATCATTATTTAATATTTAAATTTGTTATAGTGTGGAATCACAGGGTACAACTGAAAAAGATGTCTATTGAAAGCACCAAAGTGCTTATGCAGCAAGATCTCAGCATCAACTTGTCAAAAAGGAGATCTAGCCAATGCACAGACCATAGCATACTTGCCTAGCTTTGTTCAAAACCAAAAATGATCTTGAGTTTGACTTTTTCAATTTTTTGTTTGTGCCCCAGTGACAAAAATATTTGGATTATATTTTTTTAAATTCCTTTCAGCATGTAAGTTTTTTTCATAATTTTTCCCAGTCTAGAATAGTTACCCTTCATTTTAATATGATAAAAAGTGAGAAAATACGTAGGGATGTATAGATATAACTTATAATCTTATAATTTAGGTTACCATGTAATTTATTAACTAAACTGAGGCACTTGACAATGAGGGTGGTACTATAAGTAATTACTCTGAGACATCAGGAAAAAGCTGGGACTGTAAGTAAAACAGGGGCACATAGACTTGCAACCACGAAGGCCTGAAGATAATTAATATCAGCATTCCCTACCTGATGCACTAATTCTTAATATTATCATTTAAAAGAAATAAATACTAGGTACTCACTAAGAATATTATTCAGGCTTTCATCATTTCTCACCCACTTTATGGTTGCATGTTTTGAACTTGTGTGCCGATCTTGACCTCTAGTGCAATTTCCATACTCTAAAACCTCTTCAATATCTCATTAAATACATGGAATAAAATTCTAATCACTTACTGTGAAATGGAAGGTCTTTCACGATTTTATTCCTGTCTGTCATTTTGCTCAGCTTTTGCTGTTTCCACAATGATTATGCACTCTGTTCTCCGGCCAAAATGCTCTCTGTTGCTTCAAGCTAAGTTTGTGCCAAAGGTGCTCCTGTTTGAAATACTCTTGCTGTCTTCAACACCTGTTTAAAATAAATATCTTTCTATTTAAACTACAGTTAATAAAACTGTATTGTTTAGGGGTTTTGCTTGAATATGTATATTCTTAGATGTTCTTGTCAAAAGTAAAGTAGCTATGTAAGATGATAGACATGTTAATTTGCTTTACTACAGTAAACATTTTACTGCTCATACAGGGGGACTTCAAAAAGTTCATGGAAATATGAAATTAAAAAATAAAAATAAAAAATACGTAAACTTTATTTCTCAACATAAACTCCATTAAAGTGAAGAAGCTTTTTGTAAGTGACGATACCAGCCATTTAGTCTATTCCTAAAAAACTGAGGGTTCTGGGAATTTAAACATGTCAATACAGTCTTTTTTTATTTTACATTATTAACTGGAGAAAAATGGATGCCTTTTACAAACTTTATAAGATTAGGGAAAAAAGAAGTCTGAAGGAGCCAAATTAAGACTGTAAGGTGGATGTGTAATAATTTATCATCAAAATTTTCATAAAATTGCACTTTTTTGATGAGAGGAATGAGCCAGAGCATTGACATGTTGGAGAAAGACTCTCTAGTGAAGATTTACTGAGTATTTTTCTGATAAATCTTTGACTAACTTTCTCAAAACACTGTCATAATAAGCAGATTATACGGTTTTTTCAGACTTCTACAAAGTCAACAAGCAACATGCTTTGAGCATCCCAAAAAGCTGTTGCCATGGCCTTTGCTCTTAACCAGTCCGCTTTGCTTTGACTAAACCATATCCAACTCTTGAACTCCTGGTAGCCATTGTTTTGAATGTGTTTTGTCTTCAGGGTCACACTGGTAAAACCATATTTTATCTCCTGTTATAATATTTTCCAAAGAAATGCTTCAGGATCTTGATACCACCTGTTTAAAATTTCCATTGAAAGCTCCGCTCCTGTCTGTAGCTGCCATTTGGGCAACAGTTTTGGCCTCATCTCATGTAATGTTTATTCACCTTTAATTTTTAAGTCATAATTGTGTAATCTGAACCAGTTGAGATGTCTATGGTGTTGGCTATTGTTTCTGCTGTCAATATTTGGTCTTCTTCAGTTAGGGCATGAACAAGGAAGATATGTACCTTCAAATTGCTGTGGATAGTCTACCTCTGTGGACTCCATCTTCAACATTGTCTCCTACCTTCTTAAAAAGAATTATTCATTTTTAAACTGCTGATTTGTTTGGGGCATTGTACCCATAAGATTTTTATAAATGATTTCACTATTCTTCCACCCAAACTTCACCATAAATTTGATGTTTGTTCTTGCTTCAACTTTAGCAAAATTCCTGTTGCTCTTGTAGGGGTTCTTTTCAAACTGATATCTTATCAATTTTAGTGCCACAAACTAGATCCTGTTCAGACATGTTATAACAAGTTAGTATGAGTTTATTTTGGTGCAAAAAATTTTTGAAATCCTTGAATTTTTTATTAATATTCATTTCCATGAACTTTCTGAGTCCTCATATCCCATATCATTTTGTAAATCTCAAAATGTGCCCAATAATATTTGTTTCAAAAAAAGAAAATTTATTTTAAACTTTGACTTCTCTGTTACATTTTTAACTCTTAAATTTGCCACATCTTTAATTAGGAATTTAAAAAACAGTGCATACATTTGTTTGATAAAACTTATCACCTAACCATAGTTTTTAAAAAATAATTTAATTTTTTGTGCGTTAGGCCCATGAAGATATAAACTTTTTGATACAAGCCATATCTCTCTTATTTTGTATCTCTATTGCCTCTTACAATGTATCTTTAATAAGCAATAATCCACATTTAATTGAAATAAATAATTCTGCCATAACACTCATTTTCTTCTTCTTTGCTTACTGCCAGTTTACTTGTGGTTTCACTTCTCATCTGTGACAAAATTTCCATTCTCAAAAAATTTATTTTGTTTCTTTGAATTGTCTGACATGTTGATTACATTTTAAAGTTATTACATTGAGTTTTTAACATTGCATATTTTTATCTTATATGAGCTTATAAAAATTTATTTATTTATTTTTACTTTTTAAATTTTTTAGAGATGGTATCTCCCTCTCTTATGCAGGCTGGAGTGCAATAGCATGATCAGATCTCACTGCAACCTCAAACCCCTGGGCTCTAGCAATCCTCCCACCTCAGCCTCCCTGGTTGCTGGGACTACAGGCATGAGCCACATTGGCCCCTAAAAATTTATTGTTTTCTTAAGTTTTATTTCAATTCTGAATGGGTTCTAAGAAATCTGTAAACTATTTTGTCCTTTTATTATCACAGCAGAATAATGACAATTTTTTAAATATAATTTTATCAGCTCTAATTACTCCTTAGAGAAAATGTAAGTTAAAAATGTGTGGCTTTAATATTTATGTTAACAAATAAAATCATAAGTTTTCCTAATATATGGATTAATTTATTGGTATAATTAACTAGTAATGAACTCTTTGGCATATCTCATTATGGTGTTACTTTACATTTAAATTTGTATCTTAAATTTATAATTCTACATATATATGCATATATAAAATGGAAGAATTATATGTAAATTACATACAAAGTAAACAAGACCTTATTAAATTAAGTAAAAACAAATCCAAAGATAAATTAAGCTATCCCCCTTGGAGAGTTAACATCTTTCCTACGCTTTTATTAAATTTTGATATATTTAAGTCATGTAAAGAAATGGACTCACATCTAAAATGAAGTTATGCATAAATAAATACCCAAACAACAATTTTATCAAGGGATAATGTCAAATTACTTGAAAATTATACTACCCTTTTGCAAGCAGTATCCTAAATAATTTGAGAATAGAGATGACATTTAAAAATAAAGGAGAAAATGGGAAGAGAAGATTGTAGGAGGAAAAATGTATTACCTTTGCTGATATTTAACACTATCATTTTTCTTAATTATTCTTGGCATTTCACACATTTCGCCCATTATTCCCTGAGCTCCCCTACAGCACAGGGTTTCTTTTTAAAAAATAAGGCTAGTTACTTTTAAGAACAAATTGTGCATTTCTGTCCTTTAATAAATTCAAACTTTTATTTTTGATACTACCTCTCATATATAAGCAGATAGCACCATCTGTCTTATAAGCAGGTGTGTTTATAGCAGAGATTTCTGTAAACACGTTACTTAAGGTAACATTAGTTTCTTAGATTAAATGAAGCAGGCAAGCACTTGCATATCTAGCATTTAGAATAAGTAAATTGTTAAGAATTAAAATCATATAGTGTTTGGATAATTGTATTATATATTTCAACTTTTAAAGAATATCCAAAGCTATTCAAATTTTTAATTAACAATGAATAGAATAAATCTTTCACATTACACACTCAATACACTACATACATTCGATTGCTATTCTCTTAGCAAAACATCCACATTTATTACTTTGCTTCTCCTAGTTTTTGCCCTTTACCCACATATGTCCATACCAATCATCTAAAACATGTATATTGCTTTAAAATTTGTCATGATGTCCTAGATTACATGCTAGCCTATATAATAAGCAAAATGATGTGCTTATTGTAAGCAAAAGCCTTATTTTATTCTCCATAATATAACTTGTGTTTCAGAGTATAGATATTTTATTTAAAATTAGCCTAATGTAATATTCATAATCTTATCTTGAGTAACATCAAATTTAGCAAAAATAAGGTAAAGTCAAGTAATTGATACTTCTTATGTATTTGTGATTACAGAAAACCACGCTCTTTGGAAACTTAGTAGGATTTTGGTAAAATAAACTGAGATTATGGATTTAGATACTGTCTAGCTGAACTGGGTGAAAAAGAAATACAAATTTCTGTGTCAGTACATCTCCAATATTTACATGAAGAAGAAAGCATAATAGAAAGTAAAAATAAAAATAAAAAAGGAACCAATGTTTATCACCTACTTAACAATGTTTATACACAAATGCTGTTGATAAATGAATACTTCCGTGAAGTATTCAGAAATGAAGATTCTAGCCTACAGCTAGAAGAATCATTTGGGTAATATGTACCTATGTGTCTACCAAGCACAAGGTAGTTTTTTTAAAAAACTAAAGATATTAAAAGGAAAAAAAATATTCCTTGATGTTTCCCTCAATGCTTTTTGGAAAAATAGAGAACTATATCTTTTTTATCTTGAATGATTGCTTATCTTTAAATCTTTTTATTTCATAAGTTAAATTGTTAGGGATAGAATATGTTTTAGTAGCATATGTTACATCAAGTCTTATAAGTTTGTGCAACAAAACTAGAAGATTCTGCAATTCCACTTTAGAGGCATTAAGGATATGCCTTACAAATATATTGAAACTTGAGAGATCTGCTGTTGTTTTTTCTAAAGCATACAGACTATGTATCAGCAAAACAAAGCTGATGATTCTGTGAGAGTGTGATTGTATTACTATAATTTTGCATGAAGATATATTTTAAACTGTAATATATTCCATGTATTTTTTTCTATCCATTTCTATCCATTATTTTGTAGGTAATTTCATTGAAATCTGTAACAACTACAACACTTATTAATTTGAAAATATGTCCTTGTACTTAAAAGTGTGTAACATTATAAATTAAATCATACTTCAACATTTGAATTATAACATTCGTTCAAATTAAAATTGTGAAGAAAGCAAGCACCATCTATAACTACCATCTCTATTTATTTATATGTAAATAAAACACGTTAAGAACGAATATTGAGAAAGAATAACATACTAAAATAATTTAATATTATACTGGAGTTTTAAGAATTATGTTTGCAAATTCTTTAAAATAATCTTTGATTTAAATAATTGCCATTTATTAAAAAATATTAATATTTGACAATATTAATAAAATTTAATGATTATTATGTTACTGCTTAAAGTATTTCATTTGTGTGTTTATATTTAGAATATTTTCTTTGAAGATATTTGTTAAAAATAGGCTATAGATATTAGGTAGATTAATATTTACTGTAATAAATTTTAAATTATTTCCTGTAATTAAAAATTATCATTCTAAAATGTTAAGAATTTTCTATATATTTTATAGAAATAAATGCAATTCTTCAAAAATAAGATACATAATAATCAAATAAATTTTCTATTCATCATGATGTATATAAATTAAAAATGGAATACTTTCAAGAGATGGAAAGAATGAGC
This sequence comes from Lepilemur ruficaudatus, assembly GCA_963574885.1. Taxonomy (NCBI): domain Eukaryota; kingdom Metazoa; phylum Chordata; class Mammalia; order Primates; family Lepilemuridae; genus Lepilemur; species Lepilemur ruficaudatus. The sequence continues at coordinate 2,963 of CAUYRT010037747.1, read as the reverse complement.
ACTTCATTTTGTGTTTAGAACATTTATGTCATTGTTGAATTCTTTTTGATGGAAAAACATAGAAGCTATTTTTTTCCTTTCTCATTTTTTCTGCTAAAGTGTTTTTTCACAGCTTTATTGAGTTATGATTGAAAAATACAAATTGTATACATTTAAGAGTCATTACATAATATTTTGATATACATACACATTGCAAAGTGATTACCACAATGAAGTTAATTAACATATCAGTCACTTTACTAGTTACCATTTTGTGTGTGTATGGGGAAAGAACATTTGAGATCTACTCTTAGCAAATTTCAAGTGTACAATATAGTACTATTGAATATAGGCACTATGCTGAACATTAGGGCTCCAGAACTTATTCATCTTATAACCGAAAGTTTATTTGATTCTTTAACCAACATCTCCTCTTTCCCCCCACACTTCAACCTCTAGGAACCATCATTCTACTGTCTGTTACTACGCATTTGAGATTTTTTTAGATTTGATGTATGAGTGAGATCATGCAGTATTTGTCTTTCTGTGTATGGCTTATTTCATTTAACATAATGTCCTCTGGGTTCTTCACATTCTTGTAAATGACAAGTTTTCCTTCTTTTTTTAAGGCTTAATAAATAATGCATTGCATAGATAGATAGATATCCTATATATATATACGTGTGTGTCTCTCTGTGTGTATATATATATACACACTATATATATACACACTTTATATACATATATATATCTTTATTCACTCATTTGTTGTACGACACCAAGCTTGTGTCCATGTTTTGGCTATTGTGAATAATGTCTGATAAACATGGGAATAAAAATATCTCTGCAAGGTAGTGATTTTTTTTCCTTTTGGCATATACCCAGAAGTGAAATTACTGGATGATAGGGTAACTCTATTCTTAATTTTTGAAGAACGTCCCTACCGTTTTCCATAATGGCTCCATCAATTTACATTCTCAACAGTGGACAAGGATTCTTTTCTCTCAAAGTTCTCTCCAACTTTTTTCTTTTTGTTAATAGCTGTTCTAACAGGTGTGAGGTAATAGCTCATTTTGGTTTGGATTTGTATTTTTCTTATTAGTAGTTGAGCAAATTTTCGTTTATCTATTGGCCATTTATATATCTTCTTTGCAAAAATGTCAATTCAGGCCCTTTACCTACTTTTTACTTCAGTTATTTATCTACCATTCAATTGCATGAATTCCTTCTATATTTCTGATATTAACTTCTTATCAGATATATGGTTTGCAAATATTTTTTACCATTCCGCAAGTTGCCTTTCCATTTTGTTCATTGTTTCCTTTGCTATGCAGAAGCTTGCTACTTTGATATAATCCCATTTAGCGTATTTTTGTTTATTTGTTTGTTTTGTTTTTTTGCTTTTGTTGCCTGTGCTATTGGTATCATATCCAAAAAATCATTATCAAGATCAATACCAAAGACCTTTTTCCATATGCTTCTATTTAAAAAAAAAATTAATTATTATGGGTGAATAACTGTTATATAGCTTTGTAGGGTACATATGACTTGATACAGGCATACAATATATATAAATTAAATCTGGGTAATAGGAGTATCCATCACCTCTAGCATTTATCATTTCTTTGTGTCAGAACATTCCAATTATACTCTTTTAGTTATTTTAAAGTATACCATAACTTATTTTTAATAATAGTCACTTTGTTATGCTATTAAATATTGTTCATTCCGTCTAACTATCTAACTGTATTTTTGCAGCCTTTAGCTATCCCCAGTTTATCCACTTCTCCCTGCTATATTTTCAGCCTCTGGTAACTATCATTCTACTGTCTCCATGAAATCAATTGTTTTAATGTTTAGCTCCCAGAAGGATTGAGAACATGTGATACTTGCCTTTTAGTGTTTGGTTCATGTCAGTTAACATAAAGTTCTCCAATTCCATCTATTTGCTCTGAATGACTGGATTTCATTCATTTTTATGGTTGAATAATATTACATTGTGCATATATACCATATTTTTATTATCGATTCATCCATTGATGCACATTCAGGTTTATTCCAAATCTTGGCTATTGTGAATAGTGCTACAATAAACATGAGAGTGCAGATATCTTTTCAATATACTGATTTCCTTTCTTTTGGATATAAACCTAGAAGTGACACTACTGGGTCATGTAGTTCTATTTTTAATTTTGTGTGGAACCTCCATACTGTTCTCCATAGTGGCTGTAATAATTGACATTCCCACCAAAAGTGTATGAGAGTTCATTTATTCATATCCTTGCCAAGCATTTGTTATTGCCTTTTTGATAAAAGCCATTTAACTAGCATGAGATGATATTTTATTGTAGTTTTCATTTGCATGTCTCTGATGATTACTGATACTGAGCATTTTTCATATACCTATTGGCCATTTGTCTATCTTCTTTTGAGAAATGTCTATTCAGACATTTTGTCCGTTTTTAAATCAGATTATTTGACTTTTTCCTATTGAGTTTTTTAAGCTCCTTACACATTCTAGTTATTACACCTTCATCACAGGGCTAGTTTGAAAATATTTTCTCCTTTTCATTCTATATGTTTCCTTTTCACTTTGTTGATTGTTTTCTTTATTGTGCAGAAGCTTCTTAGCTTGATGTGATTCTATTTGTCCATTGTGCATTTAGGGTATTACTCGAGAAATCTTTGCCCAGACCAATGTCCTGGAGCATTTCCCAAATGTTTTCTTTTAGTAGTTTCATGCTTGCAGGTCTTAAATTTTAAAATTTAATCCATTTTAATTGATTTTTATATATGATAAGAGGTGAGGATCTAGTTTTATTTTTCTGCATATGGATATCAAGTTTTCCCAGCACAATTTGAAGAGACTATCCTTTTCCCAATGTATATTCCTAGCACCTTTGTCAAAAAAATAGATTTATTTCTGTGTTCTCTATTTTGTTTCCTTGGTGTATGCCTCTGTTTTTATACCAGTAGCACGCTAT
>CAUYRT010037745.1:0-10485 GCA_963574885.1 Lepilemur ruficaudatus | reverse complement strand
CCGGGCAACAGAGTGAGACTCTGTCTCTAAAAAAAAAAATAAAAAAATAACCAGATCCCCGGATGCCATAGTCTTTCATGTTCCATTGTAAAGAACTTAAAATTCTTATTAAGTGTGACTGTTTTCTTGTATGATTTTCTACCCTTCTTACTTGGTTGCTTGATTACAGTCTACATGTTCATAGTGATAATTTAAGAAAATTATCTTATAAGAACAGGAAATAATGTGAGGATGTGTTTGTTTTAAATGGGGATTTAAAACAGCAATTACAGATACTATGTACTGAAATACTATGATGTATTACAAAGAAAAGGTGAGGCGAAGGTGACGTTCTGAAACAGCTGGACATTTTTCATAAACTATCTGTTCTTTTCCAAAGAAAGAAGGTTAGACTTGAGATTTTTTGTGAGCCAAAAATATTTAAAACATTCTGGAGTATTACATTATGGCACAGATAAGTTTTAGCTTCCCCAAAAAGTCAGAAGACTATGTTCCAAGATATTTTATGGATACTTTAAATTCATGGAATTTCTGCTCAGTTTTATTTTTAATGGATTTTTTTTTTTTTTTTTTTACTGCTAAAATGGTGTAGTCAAATTATGGTTAGTTTTCTCCCTGAAAGAGTAAGTATTGTAATGGCCATATGCTATATCTGTTATAGCAGTGGTCCCCAACCTTTTTGGCACCAGGGACCAGTTTGATGGAAGACAGTTTTTCCACGGATTGGAGTCGGGAGGTGGAGTGTCGTGGGTTGGGGGCATGGTGTGGAGCTCAGGCAGTGATGCTGCGGCCCGGTGGTCGGGGACTGCAGTGTTACAGAGCCGAGCTGTCTGGCTTGTTGGCCTGTCAGTACACACTGTCACTTCATTTCCAACATTGGTTAAGAAAGTCTGAAAGGCCTCTTGACTTGAATCTTGGTCTCCGTAAGGTAAATGTTGCTTAAAATTTCCCAACCAGTGTAAAGGGATATGTCAGCATGTATTTTCCATGGCTTGTTGGAGCTCATGAAATGATAACTTTAAAATACCTATGAAGGAACAAAACCACGTAATCATACCCACCACCACTCAGTCAACGTTGGAGGCCCCTTTGCTTCAGTGATAACCAAATTGATACATTTTATGGGAATGCAGGTTTTCAGTTTTGAGGGTATATTTTCCTATAATAAGTAATGCCCTTATTAAAATCTGTGTACATGCATATGTCTTTTGTTCCTTGGGATGGTTTTTGAGATTACTGAGTCAAGTAATAGTATGTGTTTTGATAGGAGTTTGCAGATAACTTGCTGCCTTCTACCCTGGTATCAACTCTTTTGCTTTCATGTCTGTCTCCTTATACAATCCATCTTTTAAGCCACATATGTACAAACTAGATTATTTGCTATTTTTAGTTGATATATTAAAATATATATAATATACACATTATATGTGTGTATATTACAATGTTGGCTGCAGTAAAAAAAATAGTAGAATTTTAAAAATTAAAGATACTCGTGTGCACGTATTGGTGTAGACATCCATCGTGGTTTAGGACTCCATTTTCTTTCATCCGCTTGGCTGGCAGTACCATATTGTTTTAGTTATTATCACTTGGTAGTGTGGTTTAATAATCAGTGGGGAACCTCATCTTTTTTCAAATCTTTTATTGCCTGTTGTCACTAATTTAGTCTCTATTTTCTAGTAAACTTTGTAAATTAGTTTGTTAGGCTTGATATGTACGTTCTTATTGTCCTTAGTTTCTGTTATTTTAAGCTTTGCTTTTCAGCCTAAGAGTTGTTTAGAAAACTCTTCACGTTTTCAAGTGATTTAGATTTTGGAAGGCTAACTTTCTTGAATGTCTAATTTTATTCATTGTGGTCATAACCACAGCAGTTTCTTAAAAGTGGATGTGGAATTACTTTCCTCAGTTGTGGATGACACAGATTTCACATTTGTAAATACGATAGAGAATGTTGGGAAACATTGCTTTTTATGCTGTAATTATTTTTTATACTTTATAATTTTCTTCTGTCTTTCTTCTCCCTGTTTGGATATTGTCATGCTCCAGAATGTTTAAAATATTTTTGGCTCACAAAAGAGTCTCAAGTCTAACCTTCCTTCTTTGGAAAAGCGTAGGTAGTCCCTGAAAAACGTCCAGCCTTTTCTGAATGTCGCCTTTGTCACGCCTTTTTGTAATACGTCACAGTATCTTAGTACACAGATAATTTCTGTCATTGCTGTTTTAAATCCCACTTTTAAAAAAAGTGATGCATTTCTGCTTGTCCTTAATGGAGATGAACAAATCCCCTTTCCTCTTTTCTCTAAGCTAGATCAACCCAGTTCCTTTGACTTTATCTAAAAATTTAGGTTAATATGCTCAGTATTGGGTTTCACTTAGGTAATTGAAAGCCTTCTGAAACCAGTGGGCTGGTTTTTGTCAGTTCAGTTGGATTTAAATTCTGTGGATTTTTAAAAAAAATAATTCCAGGAAAAGCCATTAGACCCATTTAAAATCAGATTTATTAAAAAATATATCTTGCTTGATGCTCAGCGTTTTTGTTCTTTGGTTGTGTTTTGTACTTCTAAAGTAAAATCATATGTTGTAGATATTTTTCCTTATAGTCCTAATTATAGAATTTAGGGTCAATTTGACCCTTTCTTTCTACAGTTGAAATTGAGAAAAGTGTTTCATCAACTTTTTTTTTTTAAACTCCTATGTGCACTTCCCTTTTTGTTATCAATGTTAGATTCACCTTGGTATCTGTGTCTACGCAGGACCAGAGCTGACCTTGGCCTTGTGCGGTGCCTCACCAAGGGACGGCACCCTGAACAAATGCCCTTCTGTGTTTGTGTCCCGATCATCTCCTGCTTTGTAAATCTGTAGAGCCCCACTGGTAATGAACATGTGGCATCTCTGTCCATACTGACCCCTAAACCGCTTTGCGTATGCACAGCTGACACGCAGTGATAACTGTGGAAACCAGAACCACGAGCCTCGCAGTTACCTCATCCAGATTCAATTAAACCAAAAAAAAAGATTTTCTTAAAAATCCTATTTTTTCATTCCCTGGCCTGATTAACAGAAGAATCCCGACTATTAATCTCTTGCTGACGGATTTATTATAGGAGGACATTTGGCCCGTATCTATTGTTTTTTTCTTACCACCACTACAGCGTGTATCATGCACCCATATGTGTCTATGCATCTTTGCTGCACCTTTAGGTAGATGATGGCCATCATGACATTTCCCCTCTTAAAAGACAGTGTCCTATATAATACTAATAATGTGCTCATAAATAAAAAAACTTTCTTTCCTCCCTTGACATTGAACTTGGACCAGTTCGATTTCTTTTAGATTATCCCACATCGTGGATTCAGCTGATTGCCTCCTAATGTTACTCATCTTTACTTATTTATCTATCCCCTATATTCCTGTTTCTGTAAATAAAAGTTGAGTGTAAATGTTTGATTACATTCAGGTTTAATATTTTTTGCAAGAATTTTTTATAGGTGACGCTGTATATCCTGCCATTAGGACAGGAGGCACAATCTTGTTTTTAGTTAAGCTAAGTTTGATCTTTTGATTCTACTGTCTTTCATTTTTAAATTCTCAGCAGTTTATACTTAGCTTCCATGTCATTCTAAAAGTGAGAGGAGAATGTTTACAACAAATTCAAATTCAGGTTGTTTTTTTAACTAAGTTTAGTAATCTTGGAAGTTTTTCAGTTTATTGTGTCTTTTGATTTAAAGTCAGTCTTATCCTTTTGATTTTAAATATTTCTTGTAACGGACATTTAAACTGCTTACGTGCAGTAAGTGATGTATATCATTCATCCTCTTCTTTTTCAATTGTATGTGAGCCTGCTAAGAAACTCTGGTTTCTACTCATTGTTTACTCTGAATTTCAGATGGTTAAGGGACCAGTAAGTAAACAGCTGTTGTTTTGCCTGAAGAACTTTATGAACAAAAGGGTCACACTGTGGGTAATTTCAGTGCTTTCTTTTTCTCCAAACCTTTTTACAGAGCAATGGAGGAACAAAGCGGCAAAAAATATCCCATCAAAATTATATAGCCTATCAAAAGCAAGTTATTCGACGAAGTATGCGACATAGAAAAGTTCGTGGTGAGAAAGCACTTCTTGTTTCTGCTAATCAGACATTAAAAGAATTGAAAATTCAGGTGAGAAAAATATAACGTTTTTTCAGTTTGTTCAGAACTTAAGAGGGCCTTCATGAACTCCCGTTTTCCACCTATATTTATGTATGTTTCTGTGTTTTCTTTCAAAAAACATAAAGTTTTCAAAATAGCCAAGGATCTTTCTGTGAAGATGAAAGTAAGATGAAAGTGATGTTTAGATCCTGACAACTTGCACACGCTCTGAGTAGCTTTCCAGTAATGAGAAACATTGAGAACCAGTTAATTTGTCCCATGTTGAGATTGTTCCAGGATAATTGTTCTCTAACTTTATTGTGCTGTATGTTTTTCTTTGACCACTTGACAGGTATTAGAACCTATTACCAGGATTTGCTGTGAAATTTAAGAAGAGATAAAAGGCAGCCACTCAACTGCTTATTCACTAGGATGAGTCAGAAATTCTTTCATCACAGTATTTTTGGTGACATCTCAGTCTATCTAACAGAATTTTTAAGTTATTTGTACCTTTCCTTATGCAGTGGTGGTTTCCAAATTATTATAGGTTCATTTTAGATCATGCTCACTCCATCCCCTAGAAGCACGCATTGCTTTGCAGATAAATTGACTGTAAGGCAGGCATTGTGAAAATGCTTCATGATATCGTTATTTTTTGGTTTCAATACTAAATACTAGGAGTGAGTATTCAAATTGTATATCTCAAACCTAGGCAAAAGGAGCTGATACCTTCAAGATGTCCATGAAAAAATCTGGACCCTGATCTGTTTCAGTCACTGATAGATACCCAAAAAGTTGACCAAATTTCCTTCTTTGCTACTTTTATGTGGCACAGTTTACGGGTTAGGCATTTTTCTTGTTACTGATATTTATCATTGTAATTGAGGCAAAAGTACAGGCTTCCTTTGAGGGTGTTATGTGTTCCAGATTGTTCTGAGAACAGTATTTCCCTTGGTTGAACCCACGGCTCTGAAAATAAACATGTTGGCATAATATCTTTGTTTTGTTATTGTACCTTTTACATCTGAGAAAGCTTACTTTCTGCCTGTCAGGGGTAAACCTCGAACATTCAAAACCTTCAAATTACAAAAAGAGCCCCTGTGGATGAATACATTTTTAAAAACTATGCTGTTTTTATTCTTGAAGAATAAGCTAGAAGTCAGCAGAAGCAACCTCTCCATCTGGGAGTGTGTTACCTGCATGAATGCGCTGCTAGAAGACAGCAGCTATTCATGCGACCCCCATGTGTGCTCTTCTCAGATGCTTCTCTCATCTCCCACTCTTGCTTCAAGGACCACTGTGGTCCAAACAGAATAGAAAGAAAGGGCAGTGAAATGTAATTTTCCCCTCGCTGCTCAGTGGTGGTAGCTTTTAAAGCTTCAACTAGGTGTGACCTTTTTCCTGGTAGCCTAAATAGCAGTGGAGTTTGTGATGTGCATGTGTGTGATCCTCAGTTGTTGACAGTGGGTGGTTGGTTGGTTGTTTTGTTGTTTGTTTTTTTTTTAAATAAAACATGTCATTCATTTTTAAATGTTTGATGGAGCCTTTCCTCTGGGGATACTGCATTTCGCAGTTAACAGGACAACAGCCTTTGCACATCTGTAAACGTTTTCATTCTAGACCTGCCCACCACATACATTTGCTCAAAACGTTAAGAAACTTGCTTTGCCTAATTATTATTTCACCCACCTTTGATGCCATAAAGTTAATGAAGTACAATTTATTCATCTTCTTCCTCTGAAGATGCTCAGTGTTTAATTGTATTATTTCATTTTCCCAAAGATAGGTCTTCAGTGGGTGGCGTTGCCTGCCTTAGAAAGGAGAACATTTTGGCACAGAGGTGAAATGGTTGGCAGCTGAGGCAGTTGCTTCTGCATTTCCTTATTTAAGCCCCACCTGCCACAGCGAGCAGAGGAGAGCTGCTCCGCTTCAGCAACGGCGTTTTTGTTGTTCCTGTCAAGCTCCACAGAGCAGGAATGCTGCACTCTCTCGTTAAGCAGACCCGTGTCATGTTAAGTGTGCTCAGGCGTTCTCCTAGTGCTTCCGGGTTATGAATTATTGTGCCATAGGCCTCCGTGCCTTGGTCGGCCTATTTTCTCTATAAGCGCTGTTAGTTTTTGAACGCATTTAAATGTCTTTGTGCTCAAAATATAAAAGATGAGCATTCGTCCCTCAGTGATGGTACTCGTGCCTAGAGGTATTTGGTGTTTGTCTAACCTTATAGGGTGGTGCAGAAACACTTAGCATTTAGGGAAGTAGGGAACAAGCCCTCCTACAGTCAAGTAGCTGTGACATCAAACATTTGAAAATGAATTACACATTTTATTAAAAAAAAAAACCCACCCACTGTGAGTTAGCATCACACACCTCCACTGTCACTCTGCTTGCGTCTTCATGGGTTCCACTTGCTGACCTAGGGCTAGATGCCTCTGCATGGTGTTTGTGGGCTGAGCTGGCTTTGGTAGAGCTATGCTGCTAGTACTTCCTGCACACCAGAAATAGGCGCCTTACTTCATGAAGACCATTGGTGATGTCAGCCCAGTTTGCACTGCTCACATAGCTCTCTGGTTATTTGATCCCTGCCTGCTTTTGAGAAGTTGCGATAAGATTCTGGCCCAACAGTGACGGAGGAGGCGAGTGTTGTTATGCTTATTCTTATCCTTCTTCCTGTTTTCTGTGCGCCATTATTAAAGTCACTTTTCTGGTCACCATCTCCCCAGCTCGTCAAGCTTGCAAGGCCCTTGCAATACACACACAGCTAGTTCCCAGCTGATTTGTTAGACTCTTTGTTGTTGCAGATCCAAAGAGAAGAGGGTAGGAAAAGGCAGAATGGTTTTCCCATAACATGATGATGTTAGTATAAGATACATGTGACAGAACACATCCAGTGAGTGTGTAAGTAAATTATTAAGCATAATGAAATGAACACTCATGCACTTGTCCTCCAAGTTAAGAATCAGAACAGTATCATTGAAGGTGCCTCTTTGTGCCTGTCTTAGCCCAGTTCCTACTTGCCCTCCAGAAATTACAATCCAGAAATAATTTGAAAAAACATTTAAGTATTATGCTTTCCAGTGTTTTGGAATGTATTTAATTTTTATACTTGGCCAGAACTGGGGTTAGGCATATGATCCCCACCCTTAAGAAGTTCATATTTTGGTTCCTAAAGACAAGACTCAGTCTCGAATATGTGACATTCCCAGGGGCTAAATTATGTAGTCCAAGCTGTTTGCTAAAGGAGTAAAAACAGAAGGGAGAATAGTCCGAGCAGGTTACTGGTTTAAAGGCGGTCTTAAGAAAGAATTTGGTCTTGTTTATGGAAGGATGTGGAGCCTGGGAATGGTGGGGTCACAGTGATGACGTTGCCCCCACCTCATAACCAGGGTCACTGTCAGCCCAGCCGCACCTCCTAGTTTGGTTTCCCACAGCCCCACCCTTGGGGAGGTGGTAAGGGACACAACAAAAGAGTCTATGAGTATAATTGTTTCCCAACTCTCTACCAGATATATCGGGATGACATCCTCCGTAAGGAAATAAGTGGGCTGTGTGCAAGCAGTAGTGGTTTTTGTATCCTGAAGCCTTTTTGTTTGTTTTTTAGAATCCATTTGTTATTTATTCAAATAGGGTATAAGTCTCAGCATTTTGCTTTTTACAGTCTCTGTCTCTTTTATCGGCACAGATCATGCATGCATTTTCAGTTGCTCCCTTTGACCAGAATTTGTCGATTGATGGGAAGATTTTAAGTGATGACTGTGCCACCCTTGGCACCCTTGGCGTCATTCCTGAATCTGTCATTTTACTAAAGGTAAGTAACAGCTCCTCAGTGAGGAACTCTTCGGTTTGAAATGAAACACCCACAGTCAGCTGCGTGGGGTGATGGTTGAAGCGTGCCTCAGCTGCAACAGGGTGTGGGGAGAAGCAACTGCCATTGGTTTCTGCTGCCCTCTGGATTACCCAGCTCTGGCTGAGCCCCTTGAGACTTAAAGGCGGTCAGAGCATCATTGTGTCTCATTCCTATGTGTCACAGTAGGCTGTAGTGATGCCAGGACATTATCAACTGCCTGTACTCCAAGGAGGTGAAGGCTTTCTCTGAGCCTTTGTGGGATAGGGTTCCATTGTCATCTTTCCTGTTCTCTGTTAGGGCAGGGCATGGCAGAAATCCCCCTCACCAACTGCTACGCCCTATACCAGATTTCTCTGGTTTGATTTTCTATGACAGGGGGCCCTGGTCGTCTTCAGATACAGATCTGATTTTCATTCCCCTGAGATTGGGAGGAAGGGAGTGATGTTGGGTTGCACCCCTCTGGGCACTGAGGATCCTGCTTCCCAGGAGCAGCTGCACTGGGTAACCTGGTCTTAGGCCATAAAGTCTCTGTGGGGTCCTCCCCCAGCCCCTGCCCCTGTCCCCCAACACAAACACACACACTTTTTTTGTCTTTTTTGAGCTAGATGGAGATTTTGTTCTTAAAACCACACTAATAATACTGATGTCTGCAGGTTAATTTGAAATGCTGCCTTCTACCCCCCCCGCCCCCCCCCCAAAAAAAAGACTAAAGATAAAGGGTAGCTAACTGATCAGCATGAATAGTAACTCTAACTTCTTTTACACATTAAAACCTAGATCTATTATTTTTAATAAAAATTATAAAAACCTGCTATCTTCACTGAGATTTTCGTAATTTTTGTTAAAAATCATAGATCTAGATTCAGCCTCCTCCCTAACCTTTTCCCTGACTTCTGGATCAGCAGGATCACTTAACCCAATTCTGCTATTAAAGTATCCCCGGCTTTCTTCTTGGTTGAAAAGTATCGGTCAGCTGAGCGTAAAACACCAAGCTTTGTTACAGGAGTCTAAATACTCAGGTGTTTTGATGGGATTTTTGTCTAGGGTACGGAAATTGGCTTTGGATTTAGTAGGTGTGGAAGATGTTTTAAGAAAGTAGGGGCTTCTAAGATGTTACCAAAGAAAAGGTCATTGAATCAGCCTGGTTAGTCCAATCCTACACTCCCTAAGGGGAGGCCTAATTTAGTCACTTCCCTTTGCCTCTTGTGTTTCTTGGTGGCCAAAGGAATCCCCACTGTGCCAGACACCACTGCAGAATATGGTGGAATAATTTTCCAGGTTTTTTATTTTGTGTTTTTTTGTTTGTTTGCTTTGAGACAGTCTCACAGACGAGAGTACAGTGGTGTAATCATAGCTCTCAGTGGGCTCAAGTGATCCTCCTGCTTCAGCCTCCTAGATAGCTAGGACTACATGCACGTGCCACCATGCTCAGATAAATTTTTTTATGTTTTGTCTTTATAATGTTCTCAGGCTGTTCTCAAACTCCTGGCCTCAAGTGATCCTTCTTCCTCGACTTCTGGAAGTACTAGGATCACAGGTGTGCACCTCTGCACCTAGTTCAGTCTGTCTTTTCATTTCTACCTAACTCTCACTGCCACCACTAGTGTCTTAACCTACGTTGATTAAATGAGTTTTTAGTAACCTCAGGGGTATCTAAACATTTAAAGATGTATTTGGCCAGGCTTGATCGGCCATGTCTGTAATCCCAACATTTTGGGAGGCCAAGGCAGTAGGCTCACTTGAGTCCAAGAGTTCCAGACCAGGCTGGCGAACACAGTGAGACCCCCATCTCTACAAACATTTTTTTTTTAAAAATTAACCAGGTCTGGTGGTGTGCACCTGTAGTCCCAGCTACTGGAGAGGGTAAGGAGGGAGGATCATATGAGCCCAGGAGTTCCAGGCTGCAGTGAGCTACAATCTCGCCACTGCATTACAGCCTGGGTGACAGAGCAAGACTTCACCTCTAAAAAATAAATAAATAAAGGTGTGTTTAGGAGTGGGAAAACAGTGCTCCCCACACCCCCAACACACACACCATATGCCATTCTTGAGGTAATGTGTCTAGACCACAGTTGGCAGGACCCCTATTGTTAAACCTGGACATCACTGACTGTGGCTTGCCTGAGTTCTCTACTGGACAGTGTTTGTGTTTGTGTCTTATAGCAGCATCAGTATTTGAATCATGGGTCTGACTTCAGACTCCCATACCCTCGTGGGAATTGTCTTTTGAATTGTCTTCATTTGTTTTCTAGGCCGATGAACCGATCGCAGATTATGCTGCAATGGATGATGTCATGCAAGGTAAAGATGAATTTGTTTTTGAAATCTATTAATTAGCTCTGAGAACAAGGTGGGGTTTTAGATACTGAAGCTCTGGCATGCAATGTTTTTCACTTTTACCTTGAAAGAAGCTTCACTCTGTTATGTGAAGTGTTATGTGAATGTTATGTATCACATTTATTGATTTGCAAATGTTGAACTATCCTTGCATCCCTGGGATAAATCCCACTTGA
>CAUYRT010037744.1:0-30890 GCA_963574885.1 Lepilemur ruficaudatus | reverse complement strand
AGCCACTCTGCCAAGCAGTCATCCAGTCCCTGTTCACATACCCCGGGTGACGGGGAACTCACCACTTCACTACAATGTTCCACTCCTTCCTCTGGAAGGTCAGGGAAATCAGTGCTGACTCTGCAGTTGAACTGCTCTGGGTGGGGGCCCTAGCCTATGCCACTGAGCCTCAGTTTCTTTGTCTGTAAAATGGGGGTAATATTATCTATTAATAGCTATTAATATCTATTAATCTAAGATTGCACAGAGGATTAAATGAGTTAATGCATGTAATATACCTATTATATTAAGATGGTTGGCATGCAGTATATTGTTTTTTGTTTGTTTGTTTTGGTTTTTTGAGATAGGGTCTCACTTTGTTACCTAGGCAGGGGGGCAGTGACATCATCATAGCTCTCTGCAACCTGAAACTCCTGGGCTTGAGCGATCCTCCTGCCTCAGCATCCTGAGTAGCTGAGACTACAGTCACGCGCCACCATGCCCGGCCAGTTTTTCTAATTTTTGTAGAGACCGGGTCTCACTATGTTGCTCAGGTTAGTCTTGAACTCCTAGCCTCAAGTAATCCTCCCACCTCGGCCTCCCAGAGTGCGTGAGCCATTGCACCCAGCCTAAATGCTTGGCACACAGTATATTGTTAACAGATATGAGTTTATTTTTCATTCCAACCATTGTCCCCTTTATTTAGGGCGAATCACCCCTGAAGAGACCCTGGACATCATAAAACACGACTCTCCAGGGGCTCACCTTGGTGTCCAAAGGGGCCTGCAAAGTGCAGACGCTGGACCTGGTGGGCAGTCTCACCTCAGGGAAACAAATTCTGTTTGTTTAGCTGAGGCTCTTGAGCAACAGAATCTGGGTACGAGAAATCTTGGGTACAGAGAAACCCCAACTCAGATCGGCTGAAGCCCCACAGGGCACGTATTGGCCTACATGGCTGGAAGGTCCAGGGTGGGATGGCTCCAGGCGGAGCTATAGTCAGGTGCCTAGATGCGATGCCAGCAGGGAGCCGCCCTCTGCCCTGCTCCTCCTCTCAGGCCTGCCTTCCTCTGCGCTGGCTCCATGCTCAGCAGGTTCCCCTCGGAGGTGGCCTCCAAGCTACAGGCTCACACCTACAGCTGAGCTCCAGGGCAGCATAGTCTGCCTTTAATACAGAGGCCCCTCAGCTAAGTCACATGCCCTCCCTGAGCCAGCCACTGTGGCTGGGGAGGGAACACTCCAGTGGGACACACTTGGGCCAGGTGCCCACCCAGGAAGGTGAGGATCAGCTCCACCTGAATGAACCACACAGACCCAGAACGGAGACAAGAGGGCTCTACAGAGCACGCTCAGGGCTGGTCAGGAGCAGGGGATGTGCATGGGCAGAAACCACAGGTGTAGACTACACAAGTCTTCTTGGAGGGTTTCAAACCATAAGCTTTTGTGGGTGAGTGGAGCATACAACGTATCTATGACTGCTTAGTGGAGCATTTGAGTCTGAGGTGAAGCGGAAGGGGTGGTGTCACAAAGAGACCCATGGCTTAGCAAATTGCCATGTGAAGGGGCAGGCCAGGTATGGTGGTTCTCCGATGCCCAGGGACTCTTCCCATGCCAGCGTGATGTCCACCTGGTAATGTAAGGTGGCTGCTTCCACCAGCAGGAAGGGGAAGGGGAAGGCTCGTTCTTTCCTTTAAGGCCATGAGCTGCAGGTCACTTCTTCTCCCACTCAATAGTCCAAAACTTTCACAACCCTACCTGGCTGCCAGGGAGGTTGAGAACAGAGTCTTCAGCCAGGCAGCCGTGTGTCCACCTGACATTTCTACAGTTCTGTTTCTTACACGTATGGTGGGGGCTGCCTAATAGTTTCTGCTACAGGTAGAGAGGGTCAGGGTGGGTGGAACAGCATTCATGGTGGGGTGGAAAGGCAGAGAGGTGGGAAAGTTCCTGGTGTAAGTTAACAAATCAGCTCTTCCTTGGGTGAGGACTATGGTTCTGGGATGTAAGAAGAGGGGTGTGAGTGGGTGGAGGGCTGGAGAGGGCTGGGGTCCAGATCAGAGAGGGCCCCAACTTGGCCCTGAGGAGTGACTGTGTGTCCACATGTCCAATTCTATTCACACCACCTGCCAGCAGCTTCCCTGGGCCAGCCTCGGGCCTTGGCCATGAAGACTGGTGGTGCAGCCCACTCGGGAAGAGGAGGAGGGGAAGGGACCTGGGCAGGCCCAGTGGCTCAGGGCCATCTGAGCAGGGAATTCCAGGCACTGACTGGCCTATGGTCTAGAAAGGGGCAGGCGAGGCATTGGGGACTGTCCTCTTAGACTCCTCACTTCTTGGGGAGGGACAAAGCTGGAAGACAAAGGCTAGAGGGAGGCCGGGCATGGTGGCTCACGCCTGTAATCCTAGCACTCTGGGAGGCGGAGGTAGGCAGATTGTTTGAGCTCAGGAGTTCAAGACCAGCCTGAGCAAGAGTGAGACCCCGTCTCTACTAAAAACAGAAAGAAATTAGCTGGACAACTAAAAATATATAGAAAAAAATTAGCCGGGCATGGTGGCACATGCCTGTAGTCCCAGCTACTCGGGAGGCTGAGGCAGAAGGATTGCTTGAGCCCAGGAGTTTGAGGTTGCTGTGAGCTAGACTGACACCATGGCACTCACTCTAGCCCGGGCAGCAGAGTGAGACTCTGTCTCAAAAAAAAAAAAAAAAAAACACTTGAGGTCAAGTTCCCAGATCTATCCCCCATTAACTTTATGAGCTGAGCAGGTCTCAAGTAAAATGAAGTGGTTACAGCAATGACCTTTAGGGCCCCTTTCAATTATAACATTCTACTATTCCAAAAACTGGGGATTTGAAATCAAAATACCAATATAATCAAGTTCTATCTTTAAAGAAGGTATGAAATGCACAGAATATAGGATAAAAATAAATAATTCAAGATAAATTTATATACAGGAGAGGTTTTTAAGAGATTACATAATTATGGACATTCAAGAGACATCCCTGAACCCTTTTAAAGCTGACATCAAGGAGTCTAACTCCACTTCCCTCCCCCAATGTCACCGAATATTTGCAGAAGACTAAAGTGAATAAGCCCTGAATCTGACCCAATGTGGCAGTTCATATATTTTTATGAATACGTCTCAATACCCTGAAGATTTCAGGCAAATGAAAACTTTCTCCTAGATGGCTCTCTACATCAGGGGTAGATCAAAACTGCAATCTACCTTTTTTTATGTTTGTAAGCAGATTACATGAGGACTATAAAAAATAATTAGCCATGCAAATTGGCATAGGCCTAATGTTTATGAAAATAAAGCTTTTCCTAAAAGCATTTAGGCTAAGCTCTAAAATGAATGAAACAATGACAAACCTTCTGAAGCACTTCCAAGGGAAAAAATGATCAGCTAAGACCCAGCGTATCTGCACTCTGAACACCACAAACAGCACTTCAGGGTCTACTATGGAATTTAAAAGGAAGCAGCACTAAGGGAAGAGAGGAGGTATATACTGGAAAATGTAAGAGGGGCCAGCAGAACTCTTGCAATCAAGGTTCCTTGGGTATTTTTGTGGGGTTTTTTTTTATTGCAATGTGACAATGCTTTCATGAAACCAATGAAAATGAGTAGGCAAATATAGTACACATACTATAACAAAACCAGTAACTAATAATCTGTTCCACTGTCCTTTCAATTCAATTTTCTAAAAACTCTTTAAAAGGATGTTGAATTTCTTTTTTTAAAACAAGTTTTAAAACCTGTAATGCACAATTCTGAATTGTATTTCCATTATAACACAGCAACATTAAGCCGTCGGTGCCATTTCAAAGCATCCTGAGTCCAGGAAGGATTAGAGTGAAAGTCCCTGGAAGGCAGAGATTTGGTTTCCTCTTGGGCCTCTCTGGGCTATCAAGGAAAGACAGGCACCTGGTATTTTTAGGAGTTTATCAGATGCTTATCTGATAAGAAGAATGTTGATTTTCACTTCCCTGAGATTTCCAAAACTGCCTACCTTGAAAAACTATAAATTCCAGACCAACCCTTTTCTTTCCCACCTTGTTCAAAGTCTTATCCCCTAAGCCCCAGTTCTGCGATGGCCCTTGAAGCACACCCTTCACTCACACACCTTGGACTGGATGCCTGGCAGCAAACTGCTCACAGGTAGACTGGAGATTAGCCATCAGACAAACTCCCTGCAAACTCCCAGATGGCAATCTAATGCCTGCAGAGAAAGACAGGGCCAGGAGGGACTGGCTCCTTAGTCGCTCCACGGCAGGCTCAATCTTGTCTCACTGAGTCTCCTCATTCACAGGAGGAGAGTGATGCTGGGCCGGGGAGCCAAGACCAACACCCAGAAAAGGAGAAACTAAGAAAGAGTTCAACCAATTCTCCCAGCTCTGGACCAGCCAAGGAAACTGGCAGGAACCCTGATTCCAGGTGACAAAGGAAACAAGCCAGGAAGGATGAGACTCTCAGGTGGGCTCTCCCTCTAATTCCTTAAAATAAACTCCTTAAAAGTGGCTAAAGCCAGACACGGTGGCTCACACGTGTAATCCTAACATTTCAGGAGGCTGAGACGGGAGGATTGCTTGAGGCCAGGAGTTCAAGACCCGCCTGGGCAATAGCAAGACCTCATCTCTACAAAAAATCAAAATAAAAAATTAGCCAGCCTTAGTAGCACACACCTGTAGTCCCAGCTACTCAGGAGGCTGAGGCAGGAGGATCACTTGAGCCCAGGAGTTTGAGGTTGCTGTGAGCTATGATGACGCCACTGCACTCTAGCCTGGGAGACAGAGCAAGACCCTGTCTCAAAAACAACAACAATAAAAATAAGTGGCCCAAAGCATCAAAGTACTTGCCCAAAGCTTCAGAGTACTCTCCACCTTCTGGTGGCATTGTGTTGTTCTGGAAAGCAAGTGGTCTTTAGGGCTTGATCTCTGGGCTAGTGACTCAAATCCCTGATTTACAAGTGTCTCCTACTATAGGAGAGCAATGAGGATGAAACAAAATAACCTATAAAAACCCAGCAAGAGGCCCGACACAAAGCAAGCATCCAATACTTAATAAACAGTAGCATGAATATCGTATAACACAATATGAATGATTCATTCTTTGGGGACTTGGCATTTCTTGTCCACAAAAGCCTTTTAAAATGCAAATATGCCCAGAGTCTATTAACAGCCTTAGTGGGGGTGAATTGACAGGCATGTTGAACACAGGATGAGACAGGGATGCTGGCAGGTGTAAAGAGAAGAGAGTGGGAGGGTATCAAGGACTTGCCGCTCCACTGCAGACATTGTTATTCAAAATTTCTCCTATGGAATAGTACTTTATATACCAGTTTTTGGCCCTCAGGGGCTCAAGCCTAAACCCTTTCATATCATCGGAGGTTGGAGGAAATAAAACCAAGGACAGAGAAGGAGCTGGCACCTGTGTTCAGCTTCCTTCCACTCTCTGGCTCTTGTTTGTTTTCAGCTTTTGTCTCTGAAGCATGTGTTGCCCTGGCCTTGGCCACCACAGCTGTCATAGTCATTTTCTTCATTTCACCGACATCCACTTTCTGAGCACACCCATCTGCCCCGCTATGACGTCCTTGGAGGCACAATGGAGTTCCTTTCTTGCTTTTGAAAGGTGACTAATGCATTGCCTTGCACCAAGTGTGTGCTTAATAAAATATGAACGGATGAAGGTACTGGGAACTGAAATGACCTACAAAAGGCTATAAAAGTGCCTTGCTGCTGAGCACCCTTCTTCCTCCCCTGTGCTGCTTTTCAGCTGGCAAATTGGAGGGTGCCCACTTGTTGGAACTCAGCAAACCATGTGTCTGCCTCCCCTCAAGAGGTAAACTTCTAACACACCAGTGGAGGAGAATTTAATAGCATGAGGTGGCTAAAGTTACTACCACCTACGCCATAGAACTTGAAGACCCCAAATGGTGTCCTATCTTGAAAAAAAATAAACAAGTAAAGGCAGAACTTCCAGTCTTCAAAGTCTTATCTTAGAAACAAATAACCAACATTGACTTTTCCACGTGCCCAGGAGCATTCTGAGGAATCCACAAACAATTCACAATGCCAAGTGTTAAACTTCATTCTGCTCCTACTCTTGGTGGTCACTCGTAGGTCAAGGTCTGGTGCCTCCTGCCCAGCACTCTCCAAGGATAGATACCACTGCAGTTCCCTTCTCATGTTGACTCCTAAACTAGTTCACTTCCCCTGTGGGGAAGGGATGAGGACAGAAATCATGTGGAATGTGTGTTCCCACAGAGCTCAGAAATTTGATGATCTCAGAGGATATTGTAAAGAAAGACCCTTGACACTTCCCTAAGGAAGAATGTCTTCTGTAAAAGGCTACTGCCGGGATAAAAAGCATGTGCTGGGAAAATCTATGGGCTGCTGCTGTGTATGTTTCCAATTCTGATGTCCCACTTCCTCTTTATAGTCACATTCCTTCCCTCCTCATTTCTCTCCTAAAAAGACACTCCAGCATTGGGTCTCAGTTAAGAGCAAAGTGCAGTGTTCTATTAAAGGTTGTAAGATAAAAAGGGCTTAAAATGGATTTCAATAAACATAAAAGACTTGAATACTACATAAGATCTCTACTCCATTCTACCACTTTTAACTGTTTGAAAAAAAGAACTTATTTTTAAATGTTGGCAGCCTAACGTTTTAAAAATAAAGTTCCATTCACTTAAAGCTTATTCATACAGGCCATAACATATAGCTTTTTTAACAGTACAGTTTTAGGAGTTGTGAAGTCACTAACCTGGCCTTCCAAACCTCTCTTACAGTGGTTTTAGGAAGGATCAATTACAATAGTATGTGTGAAAGTGATTTGAAATTTGCAAATGACTAGTCAACTAGACAGTCAAATTGCTGGATATCATACCATATGGTGTATGCTTAAAAAGTATGGACTTTGGAATCAAGAGTTCAAATTATCTCCACCACTTACTAGTTTTTTTTGTTGTTGTTGCTAATTTCAAAGTATTACGGGGGTACAAATGTTTTTGGTTGCATGGATCCCTTTTACAACGCTTGAGTCGTAGTTGTAAGTGTGCCCGTCCACCACTTACTAGTTAACTACATGAGTACAGATGGTCCCCAGTTTATGATGGTTTGATCTATGATTTTTTGACTTTACGATGGGGAGAGAGCAATAGGCATTCAGTACAAAATGTACTTAGAATTTTTAATTTTTACCTCTTCTGGAGCTAGCGATATGCAGTATGGCAATCTGTGGCCAGGCTGGGCAGTGGCAGCAAGCTGCCAGCCCTGCTCCCTATCAGGCAAGACAAACGACCCATACTCTACACCCCATACAACACATCTGTGTGGCCAGATGATTTTTCCCACTTGTGGGCTGAGTGTTCTGAGCACCTTTAAGACAGGCTAAGCTAAGCTATTATGTTTAGTAGGTTAGGTGTATTAAATGTACTTTCGATTTAACGGTATTTTCAACTTATTATGGATTTATCAGGATATAACCCCACCATCAGTCTAGGACCATCCATACAATGTAAGAGGCAAGTTACTAACTCCTCTAGGCCTCAGTTTCAACTGTAAAATGGAGATAATGCCCATTTCAAGTTGTGAGGATGAATACAGTAATGCATGTAAAACTCTTGGCATATAATAAAAACATACTCAATGATAGCTTTAATTATTATTAGGCGATTTAATTAAATTCCAAATGTTCAGCTATTGAAAACAGTTGAAGAGAGGTGGATGAGAAGAGAATCTTACTCTTCTCATCCAAAGAAACAGAAATGCTAAAATCATGGATGCTACAGGCTGAGGATCCCTTCTTAGCCAAACACCACCCACCCACCTCACCCCCACTGATGTCAGATGCTCCTCCTGGCTTTGCATAACTGTGCAGCAATCAGGGAAAGTTAGTCTTTAACTCCAGGCTTCACAAAGTGATGATTCATCCTGAGAAGGGGGTGCAGCCTGTTGCCAGCCTTAACACACAATCAGGCATCCAGTGGGACAGCCAGAGAACAGAGACCAGAGACCAGCTATTTAAGGATTCCCCCATCCACGTCCCAGTAGCAGTCATGTTCCTATTCTTTGCAGCAATGTTCCTATACTTTGCATTTTGTTAACATATAGACCAATGAGTACTTGGGAGGAATCCCATTGTGTTGTATTTCACAAAACATTTCACAACATAAATGAAAAGTACAAAAGAGTAAGTCAACAGTAACAAAAGTCTTCCTCTCTTAGCTGCCCGGGCACCATGCTTTGCCAGGCCCTGCGTTAGTTATAATGACAAACAGCTTGAAGGTTGGACACCATCCCATTTCAACTTCACTGATCACAATGGCTCCTGAGGACAAGTCCTAATGTTTTTCAGCCTGGCCTAAAAATCTTACCACATTCCCCACGAAAAAGACAAACCCTCAGCAGTAGCTTGTACAGCTCTTTTCCATTACCACTCAGTGGGCAGGACACATTTTTTTCCCCCAAAGTAAGCTCCTAATTCGCCTTCTAAGGTTAAGAGGCTTTCAAACTTGGTTCATCATAAAGTGACTGGCCAAGGGGTGGTTTCCCAGTGGACCCCCTGCTTGTCAAAGAGGCAGCATGGGGCCACTTCCCAGACCTGTCTGCAGCAGGATTACTTTAACGAAATGTCTCCTAAATTATCACCACAGTAATTCTAACCTTCAGTCTGGCTTTGGGATCCTTCCACCAGTGTCCCATAGGCACAAACCATGAATGCCTGGAAATGTCAGTCTCCTCCCAAAACAGTTTTGCTTGGAATACCCCATTCAGAAAACACGAATCATTCAATCCCCCATGGCTCCCTCCCAAGGTCAGCCAATCCTTTGGGGACTCTTGATTTCAATCTAGAAAAGGGTCACTTAACAAATGCCTGACATATTACATTTAATTCTACCTCCCCCTAAAAAAAAAAAAAAAAAAAAAAGCCCATTCAACACAATGGAGAGTGTTCTCTTTCTCACTCCAGATGATCCTCACATGGAGAGTGAAAGCCCAGAACACTTGAATGCCACAGCTCCTCAGCTCAAAACCCAAACGATGGTGAGTGTGATGTATTTTCTGGAACAGACTGTAAAAGGGTTTTTCAATTGTGTTACATAACCTGACTCATTCATTGAGCAGTGTCTAATTTTCTGGTGGTCTGATCCCCTCAAACATTCCCGGAAAATTGTTATACTACATCACAACGGAAAAATTTATTCTATGTCAAAATTGATTCTAGAAAATTTGTCTCCTACCCGTTCGAACCAATATCCACTAGCTATAAACACACTCCTATAGGCACACATATACACACAAATACCCTGATTCATAGCAAACTTTTTAAAAATCTTTTTTTAAAAAAAGCCTTCTTCCATTGTAACTAACAAGATTTGCTTTCGGCAAACTAACATCGAAAGCGCCTAGAACTCAAGAAGCACACAACTTGTTGCAGCAATACACGCTCGGCCGCAGCCTGAACAAAGCACTACAAATAATCTCCAGGAACGCACAGGGCCCTCGGACAAAACGTTGTGTGTTTGTAATTAACTCTGCAGCGCACTTTCATCACCTCCTCGCAGCCCTCTTCCCGGCCCCAGCACCCTCCAGGGCTCCCGTTCCTAATCTGGTTTCCATGCCAGCCCCGCCCCCTTCCCCTTGCCTCTCCGGGACAGTGAATCAATCCCATCCCGGGCAGGAAACGAGACCCCGGGCAGCCCCTCCGCCGCGGCGGAACAAAGGAGGAGAGCGCAGCTGCACGCGCAGGCAGCCCCCGGCGCCCGGGCCCCTGCTCCCCCGCCGGCGCCGGGGCACACCGCACCTGAACCCCACACCCCGGGACGCCCCATTGTTCTCCCTCCGCTTTCCTTCCCGGGGGAAGCTACACCGTGTCGCTCCACAGAGCCAGGGGCCAGGAAACAGCTGTGGGCCAGAGGGATGGAGGGAGCGTGCGTGAACACGAGGAAAGCCAGGACTCCACTTTGCCCACAGGTACCAGGGGCACCGGGCAAAGTAAGAGCAACTTAGTTTACAAGCCCTTCTTCTCTCCCGCCGCCCCCGAAGCCACTGCGGAGTCACGACCACCCTCGCGACCTGCAGCGTGCGCGGGTTCCCGCCGCAGCGCCGCCTCGCCCCGAGGAGGGGGCGTCAGACCCCGCTGCCCCGCGCTCGCCGGCTGCGACGGGGCCACGAAGACCGCGCGGGCACAAAGGCGCGGGGCGTGCGCTTCACCGCGCCTCGAGGGCCACGGCCGGACCGAGCGGGAAGGTCAGGGGACAGAGGGAAGGCGCTCGCGCTACCTCGCCGGGCGCCACTCCGCCTCCACGTCGTCCTCGCTCTCCGGCGGCGCTCGGGGACACGGGCCCAACCCTAGGCTGCGGGGCTCCCGCCGCGGCTGCTCGGCGAACGCTGTCCCGCGGCCGCCGGCCGAGTGTGCGCGCCGCGCCCCGGCACCGCCTCCACGCGCCGGGCTGGGGCTCCCGTGCGCACCGGCCGCGGAGTGCTCGCTGCGGCGCGAGGCGCCCGGCCACTCCCCTCTCCCCGCGGCGGAGGGGCCGGCCGAGGGGCGGGGGCGGCGACCTCGCAGCCTGGGATTCGCCCCTCGGCGCGCGGGCAGGACCGGGAGCCGCCGCCTCCCGAGCCGACTCACCTCCAGCCGCCCGGTGCCGGCCGCACAGCGCCACCCGGTGAGCGCACGCGGCAGCCTCCGCGCTGGGATTCCTGCGGCCCACCCGGGGCGAGGCTAGGTGGGACCGCGACTGGAAAGCAGAGGGAAAGGGGAGAGGCGTCCGTCACAGCCTCCCTCACGCCTCCCGCCCGGGACGCACGTCTACTTTTTCTGCTCCCAATTCACTAGCATAAAATAAGACGTACGTTTGACAACTCGAAGCCTGCCTGGGGACAAACACTGGGAAAGGGTGCGAGTAGTCTCAGTTTGTCTTCCTCCCCTAGATAACAAAGTTTGGATGCCAGGAATATCAGAAAATATTAATTTGACTGAAAGAGAAAAAGGTACACTGAGTGATGCAGTGTGTCTTCAATTACAAGGTTTTTAGTGTCTATTGATCTATTTAATCGCACATTATGCTAAGTAGACACTGGCCAACTCTTTGTGTTACAGATAGTTTAAAGAAATTTCAGATACCCATGCATATTTGAATATAGTGTATTAGCTGACATTGGGTAATAATCAGTGATAGGGTATATTACTTAGGCATGTTAGAGGTGCCCGAGAATCAGGACCCCCGGCTTCTCTCTCCAGAGGCCCTCTTGCCTCATTGTAGAATTTAGAACAAGCCTCTTGACCCAAGTCCTGGTTTCCTCATTTCGGAGAAGGGAAGGGTATTCATCCAAATTTACTCACTGGGCGAGGTGAGGATTGCTTGGCTGAGGTGTTAAAAGGACTATAGACACAGTAATTATTACTCATGGTTCTAACTACTTCATCCTATAATGACATAAATTGCCATAAATGGGACAGGTTTAAATGGACTGACCTATATATGGAAACCGTCACTAAAATGAGGTAAACCAAAGACTTCAGACCATATATAGTAACGATGTTCTCACAGGCATAAGAACCACAGGCACTGGAATTTGTCAAACACCACCACTAGAGTTTGGAAAGGTGGGACCGCCACAGACTGTTATCTACTTGGGACTATACCATTATTGATGTCACCACCAGCATCAGTTCAGATCTGCAGATGGCAGGATAATTGTTAAGCTAACACATATCAAATACTGGGTACTGTTCTTTGTTGAATCCTCACAAAAACTTGTGAAGTAAGTTACTCTCATTATCCTTGTTTTACAGACCAGAAAAAAGCCAAGCACAGAGCAGTCTTCCAGCTTGTAAGTTGCTAAGATGGTTTGAAGACATGTCCACAAATTCTTTGACCTTCTTCCCATTAAGAAGTGGAGTCTAATTGCCTTCCTCTTGAATATGGGCTGGATGTAGTGACTTGATTGTAACCAACAGAATGTAGCAGAAGTGATGCTATGTGACTTCTGAACCTAGGTCATGAAAGGAAATACAGCTTTCACCTGACTGTCTCCAGACACTCACCCTTGGAACCCAGCTGCCATGCTGTGAGGAAGCTCAGGCCACACGGAAAGCCTTGTGTAGGTGTTTGGGCTGATGGTACCTGCCCAGCCTACATCCAGTATCAATGTCAGACATGTGAGTTGGTGGGCCTTTGAGATGACTCCAGCCCCAGTCACTGACTGACCACACTGCATGAGAGACCTAGCTAAGCCAAGTCAGGCCCCAGACACACAAGAGATAACAACAACAGTGAAAGATTGTCATTGGGATGATTGGTGCATAGCAATAGACACTTTCCACCCAGGCTGTCTGACTCTGCAGTTTTCACCACAAACTATCAAGTGCACTGTCTCAGACCTTGATAATCTAGCATAATGAAAACCCTGGAGACCCCAACTCCAGCCTTCACAGATGACATACAGACCAGCTGCCTGGCGACATGTGCTAAACTCACTTCTCCATTTTGCCTGTCTGATTTTAGGTTCCAAAGTGGCTGCTTACAGCAGTTTGGCAGTAACAGAGCCTCTGACCCCTTCTGTCCATTCCAGCTTTTCAAAAATAGCAGAAATGCAGATGGCAGGTTCACAAATATAAAATGTAAACAAACGGTTTGAAGAGTGGGGGAATTTTGTAACCTTTCGATCTTGGAAGATGGCCAAGTTTTAGTAAAAGGAAGATTTGGGTATGTGCTGAGTAGGACTATTGAGAGAGCTGCTAGGTTGCAACTCCTGCCTCAGGAAAGGAAGGGAACTTAGTTATGTCAGAAGAGTTCTGCCTCTAGAAGGACCTAGCATAGTGGGGACAGTTGAGGCTTTCTCCCCATTTATCAGCAAGTTCAAAACAGAAAATATTAGAAACTATTGAACTTATCCTAATAAACACTAAGAAAATTAACCAATAAGCTATTAGAAAGCCAAAAATATTTCTAGAGAAAAACCATGTTTCTCTTTTAAAAATACCATTAACTTAGTTTTCATAAATCTCAAAATCCAAACTTCTGAAGACATATCATAAGGTTTTAAAATACTTTACCTTCCTGGCCGTTATTTTCAAAAGTCAATCAATCAACAACTTTTGAATTACAAAAAGCAGATGGAAGTTGTTCTCACAATTGTCAGGAATAGCTAATAAATCCATCAACTACAAAGGCATTTTTTACTTTCTCCCCAGTCTGTTTGGAGGAATAGAATGTATGAGGAAGCAAAAAAACTATTATTAAGATTTTAGAGTGAAAACCATAAATTATCACATTAGAAGAGTACAATAAAAGAATATAAGAAGTGTGCTTTACCTCAGTGAAAACACGCAAAGATTTAAATTAAGACAAGGGAAATTTTGCCATCCTTGTGGAAAATATAGAAATAAAAGCATATTTGTGTGTGCTCCAGGAAAAGAATTAACACAAAGCATGTATGATTCTTTTTTCTTATTTGTTTTTTACATGAGCTCTTAAAAAAAAATTAAAAAGAGTTTGACATTGGGAAGAAAACGGACGGACGAAAGGACCAAATAATCAGCATCTGCCACTTGCGGTGTAGCAAACACAAAAGTGGGCTAGAAGTCGTAGTTTTAGATTTTCTCATTGGCTCTGTCTTCAGCTAACTTTCCAAGTTTGGCCAGAGGCCCACACTCTTTTTCTGTAGGTATTTTAAATCATGTTGAATGTGTTAAAGACCCTCTATCTCTAAAATTCTAAGAGTTTTTGTTAATGCTGTATTTTCTCTCATCAACCCACCCAAACACTTAGTTTTCACCCACTTTACTTATCCTTGGAGACCAAACTCAGTTCTCACCTATTCCTGACCATTATCTTGAATTGGATCCTGCTTTCTTTATTACGGTAGCATCTTGACGCCACAACCTCTTGGTACCTATTAATTTACCCCAGGTTATGAAATCTTTTTACTTATTCTCTTAGAGACATTTGACCTCCCTAGCTAAATAGTGGGCCTCTAGATTAAACCAGTCAATTAGTTTGAAAACACCTGGTCAATGGCAATAAGAAGAGTCTTAACTGACTCTGCCCTGGAAGGTATTCTAAATGCTCTCCATGTGTCTTAACTCATTTAACCCTCAGAACAGCCCAATGAAGTAGGCTATTATGATAATCCCATTTTAAAGATGTTGAAACTGAGGCAGGCAAGTTACACACAGTGTGCCAACCTCTCCTACCTCCCCTTCCACCTCCTCATCTCTTCCACCTCTGTCACCCTGGAGACAGCAAGACCAAACCCTCCTCTTCTTCCTCCTCCTCAGCCTACTCATCATGAAGAAGACTTCCACGATGATCCACTTCCACTTAATTAATAGTAAATATATGTCTTTTTCCTTATGATTTTCTCAACATTTTCTTTTCTCTATCTTACTTTTTGTAAGAATATAAATATAACTTACAAAATATGTTTTAATTGACTTTATGTTATCAGTTAGGCTTCTAGTCAACAGCAGGCTATTGGTAGTTAAGTTTTGGAGGAGTCAAAAGTTATACAGGGATTTTCAACTGCATGGGGCGTCAGCACCCCTAACCCTCAAGTTGTTCAGGGGTCAGCTATACTGCCTTATTTCTTTAGTATATGTCTGTTAGTTTGGGATAGTGCTCCAAATGCCATAGGCACAGAATTAGCTATTTCTTATATAGCTTCATTACAAAAGAAATATAGAATGCTTTAAAAACAAGTGCTTAATGTTTAAAGTATTATTTGAAATTCAGATTAGGTACTACAAAAAAATATTTCTATAGCATTGTCAGTCTCCAGAACTCAGCAGTAAAAACACAACTATTCTTGTAAGTATTTAAAAAGCTGTAGATAATGAAAACAAGAATATTTAAGAATAAAAAGACTAATAGAATCTCTCCCCAGCAAGAAAATTCACTGAATCTTTTTGATGCTAAAAAGAACAGAATTTGAAGAGCTCACAAATCAGGTTTCTTATAGGTACTATGCTAGACTATTTAAAAATCAAAAACAAGATTCCTTATAAAAATATAACAATGTAATTTGAGCACTAAAATTTAGCAGTGAGACTCCAACTGTATTTTTTTTTCTCCACAAAGTGCATTTTTCTACAGTTCTGAACCTCCAATAAATTATAGATCCATTGCCAGGAAATTTAAATTGCCTGAAATTTTTCCCCTGATGTCTTATAATTTAGCATTTTGTCATTTCAACTAGTAAAATAATTGTCTCTTTTATTTCCTCTCGAGCTGTAGCGAGTTAGTACTATTACGGCAAAACCTTTCTGGGAAACAATAAATCAATGTGAGAAATGTCTAGACTTTTTTCCAATCTTTTTAAAAAATCATTTTCATTTTTCTAATGATAACTGAGGAGCTGTCATCTCGTTGCTGAGGAGATCTGAGGAGCACTGCAAGGAAAAGCAAACATTATGGCAAAGGAAAAGAAATACTGGCTGTCTATACCAAGTGAAGAGTCATTTAGCAAACATATGATGTAATACTCTGTTTCTGCCTCAGTCCCTAAAACTCAATGTCCATTTATTTGATCTGCTGCATATATTCATCATAGGTGTTGGCATATGAAAATGCTGATAGAGAAAGATAACTGTGTAACTCAAAAATATCTTCATTTATTAACAACCAAGATGGCTTATAATCCAGGTTTAGGGACCATTGACAAAATAAGCCAGAATTTAACTTGGAAATATGAACCAAGGGTCAGTAGCAAGTTTGCCCATCATTTCAGCTGCTTTCTCAGTTTTGACATCTGTATAAGATAAGCTCCATCAGGGTGGAATTTTTGTCTGTGTGGTTCACCGTTGTGTCCCCAGAGCCTAGCAATATACAAGGTATTCAATAAATAGTGTTAAATTGATGAACTAATTTCATAAATAATTATTCTTTTACATAAATTAAATTGGCCTATAATCTCAATCATGATTTTCAGTTGGATCTCAGAGCAACTTTAAGGACTTCACAGAGAACAAGGTAAAACAAAAGTAGATCTTGGCAGAGGTGATCTTCTTGAACTTTGAATAAATCTGGAAAAACTTTAAAGAGAGTAGCACCAAAGCACAGCCCACTTCATGCAGAGGCAGAATCGGACCACATGGGTTGGGGCATTGACAAGCAACCCAACTCCCCAAAATAAAAATGACCTTTACCAAAAAGATGCATAATCTTCCTTCCCATTAGACACATGCCACACTGTGGGTGTTTCTCCCAAAACCCATTCATCCCAATATGCCTGAGAGAAAGGAGCTAAAGTTTGTCTTAGACTCTCAGGGGCCCTCTGGCCAAGCCCCCGCTCATCCATTCCCAACCCCCATCTCAGCCACTGGGAACTCTACAAAGTTTCCACAACTCATGAGTCTAGGCAGCCTTAACACAGCTCATGGGCCTCAAATATTTTCCCCTCAGGAGCACTGGGTCTATAAATTGCTTTAAAAATGTTGCTGTCCTAAAGTCTCCTACAAACTCATCTATTTCCTGAGGGGTCCTTTCAAGAACCCGCGTGTTTCTACAAGTCTACAGTTTCATTAAATTACAGTTTTCTTGATGAATCTTTTTCAGCCTAAAGCAACTACCACCACACAGACTTAACCTGAGTAGGAGAAAAAGAATCTCTTTGTTCCTGGGCATGCTGGCTCCTCAGTACCTAAATACTTTCGGTCCCACTGGGTAACTTTGATTAGTGATGTAATTGCTCTAGATTATCAGACATATAACAGACCCCCTTCATTCTAGTGACTTGTGATCAGGCACCACCACCTCAGGGCCAAAGAGTGATGCAGATGAAATTTGTCCTCATCAAGAAATATTTACTGAGTGTCTATCAGTCCTGGGCTAGCCCTGTGCCTAGAATGAGATGGTGAGCATGACAGTCAGGGTCTGTGACCTCCTAGAAGGTAGGGTCTAGCTTCAGGTCTTTGCCACTTTGCATATAACTCCCTTTTCCTTTGTGGCATCCTCTAGACCTACAGGCAGTGAAAGCCCTGATGCAGCTCCCAGGCACCCCAAGACTCACCAGCCCACCTGACCCTTCACGTCCTCTCCCAAGTGTTCTTAGATCAATGATGTACAACCTGGGGCCCAAGAACTACAGCACAGTCCAGGATTTCAATTCTGAGTAAAAGATTAAATAACCACCTTCATGTTCCTCCTTTTCAAACATCTAAATATCAAATTTCAAATATCCAAAAATTTAGTAGCCGAAAGATACTCATCAACATTTTTCTAGTCAATAAAGTAAAATAAAGGAACGACTTGAGTTGCCTTTTAAACTGTGGCACCACTCCCATGGGCTTTATGATTTCAAACTATATTTACTACTTTTTCATACAAATAACATTCAAGTGTTTGTAATAATCAATATATATTATTTTTATAATCAGAAAAAAATAATAAAGCCCTTTTCATCTTGGTCAAAATGTGGCCTGTAAATTTTGTTTTTCTGAATTGGCCCTACTGAAAAAATTAATAAATAAATATTGCTTGAGTACTTTTCTAATACCTTTCCATCAGAATATTTCAGTACTTGGTGATCTTTTCCATCAGGACATGTTAGCAACTGGCAAATCTAATAGCCAACTCATGCTGAGTGAGGGTTTATGCTAAGGACCCATGGAGTACATTTGCTTTGAATGCAAGGTCCTTGGATTTCTTTATTGCATCCTTTTGCAGAAGAGATCCTTCTTTCCATTTCATGAAGTCATGTGCCCAAGGTGGTGGACAGAGTGTGGGAGGCACGAGTCATGAGTAGGAATCATGGTCTCTCCATTGCAGGCTTCATGGTTGGTTATCATGGCCACTTCAAAGGAGAATTACCGCTGCAGAAACACAATCTGCCAAGGGCAACACATCTAAGATCCTTGTGCAAATTTGATCAGCTCCCTTAATGCAAAAGAGAAAGTCATAATTTTAGGTAGAGTTGGTAGAGATGAGGTGAGGGGTATGGCGCATGGATCTGTTAGAGACTTCAAAAATGGCTGGCCCAATACATACATGTGAGGACATATATATGGTACTATGGACTGCGTGTTTGTGTGCCCCTCAAATTCATATGTTGAAACCCTAACCCCCAATGGGATGGTATTAGGAGGTGGGGTCTTTGCGAGGTAATGAGGTTTAGATGAAGTTATGAGGGTGGAACCCCCATGATGGGATTAGTTTCCTTATAAAAGAAAGAGAGGAGAGCTCTCTCAGCCATGCGAGGATACTGTAAGAAGGTAGCTGTCTACCAGCCAGGAAGCACACCCTCACCAACACCAGACCTGCCAATGACTTGATCTTGGACTTCCCAGGCTCCAGGACTGTGAGAAATAAATGTTTGTCGTTTAAGAGAACTGGTTTATGTTATTTTCATTATAGCAGCCCCAACAAATACATATGAAAACTTCCAATTCCCGATTAGCTGTTTCCTAGGCTAGTTGCTTTGGCAAACAACATAGTTCTACCTGGTTCCCATTGAGTAGTTTATCCATGACTTCATGCTTTTGAAATCAATCCTGGAACTTAAAGATAGTACCCTCCAACTCTTATCACTATGCTGGGATGTCCAGGTGAACTATGTCTATGTTAGTAACCTCGGTATGTGGCAGGTATATCAAAGTCTTACGGAATGGATGATGTTTTATACTATACTATAAATATATTTTTTGGAAAAAAAGATTGTTTTATAATATAACTAAGTAAAGTTTTAAAACATTGACTTGGTGGGTAGAAATACTTAGAAGTTAGAGCTGGGCCAGGTGCAGTGGCTTACATCTGTAATCCCTGCACTTTGGGAGGCTGAAGCATGAGGATTGCTTGAGCTCAGGAGTTCGAGACCAGCCTGAGCCAGAGCAAGACCCTATCTCTACTAAAAATAGAAAAATTAGCCAGGCATGGTGGTGAGCACCTGTAGTCCCAGCTACTTGGGAGGCTGAGGCAGGAGGATCACTAGGAGTTTGAGGTTGCAGTGAGTGGCACTCTATTCAGGGCAATGGAGTGAGACTCTGTCTCAAAAAAAGAAAAAGAAGTTAGAGCTGTAATCCTCTGAGAGAAGGGGGCTCTGTCTGATTAGAATTCTGAGCTAACAAAGTTGAATTTTTATATTTATTGAAAAGGAGCCTGGGTTTTAAAGTTCTCTCCCCATCAGTCAAGTTTTTGGAAGCCTCATTTATGATTTCTATCTACTCTCTCACCTCCCTTTCACACCCCAATTCTTTGCTCCTGTGACTGCATTAAAACTAATCTTGCCCAGGTCCTTAGTGGTCTTTCAGTTGCCACATCTTAAAGACAGGTTTGGACCCTCCTATCAATTGACTCTCCTGCCACATGGCACCCTACTGCCTTCTTGAACCTCTCTGCTTCATTGGCTTCTACTTGTCATCCTCCCTTGTTTTCCTCTTGCCGCTCTTGCTGTTTTTTTCTCAGCGTTATTTAGCATTCCTTTGTCTTTCTGCCTGTCCCCCTTAAATAGTAGTGCTCCCTTAGGCTCTGTTCTCAGCCCTCTCTCTCTCTATTTCACCCACACCCAAGGCTTCAGCTTCTGAGGACTCCCAAATCTGTATCTCTTAAGCTCAGATTCCATGTATTCAAATGTCTACTGAACATCTACCTCAAACTCAACGTGTTCAGAACAGAAACTCCCAGGTGCCACAAACGCAACACAAGAAGAGAAATCATCATCTCCATCCAGTTGCAACCCTATTTCTTGTCCTTTATTCCTAATCATGGTGGATGGCACCACCATCAATCCAATCATCCAACTGGGAAGCAAATGTCATTCTAGCCCCATCTCTGTCACCTTCTGAATCCCTTCTCTCTGGGAGTTCTATTGCTGTTCTACCTCCTAGCTGCCTCAAGAATCCATGTTCTTTTCTCTATACTCACTGCCCTGCCTTATCCTAAAGCCTTTGACATCAGGATATCCCATTGCTAGGCTGGCACACCTGCCGGTATGCTCCCTCTCTTAGCTTCCTTCTCTGGGCTTTTGTGCCAAGGCATTCCAGTGCCTGATCTCTCAGGACTCTCTACCATGGCCTTTGCATGCGTTGTCTCTGCTGCCTCTCCCTCCCCTTTCCCCTCACCAACTCCTTTTCATTCCAGAAAACATTACCTCCTCTGAAAAGGTCTCCTGATCCTCCAAAACAAGAAAAGAGCACTCTGTGCCTCTATCATAGAGTACATCACACCATGATCAAATTACCTTTTCAATTACCAGTGAAATTATTCTTTCACCACACCGAGAAAATCTTGAGGGCAGAATCATGTCTATTCATTTTCTTATTCCTATGTTTCACATAAGTCCTGGAACATAGCAGGCACTCAGTAATGCTTGTTTCACTCATGCACAAACGAGTGAGTGAATGAATGAATGAATGAATGAATACCAAGTGTTTCCGGTATATTCTTTCATGGCTCCTTCATAGCCGCTATCACTCAGTTTGAAAGATTACCCCATCTTCTAGTAGCAAGCTCCAAGAATTTTTACATAATGGTCTCTTCTAAAAAAGCTAAAGTATAGCAAATAGTTACAATGTTTTAAAATAAAGCCAATTTTTAGTTTTTAAACAATGTTTGTATTGACATCTCCTATACTTCTGGTATACACCCTTTTACCTCCTTTTACCTGGATGCTAAAGAAATCTCATTTCTGCAGAAACAGATGCACTAGGCTGACCCCACTCAGCTTATCACTAATATTCCTAATACTCCATAAGGGCTTCTGTCTTTACTTCAGAGCCAGTACATATGGTTTTCCTAGTCTTCTTGCTCAAGTCAATCCATAAATGTTTTTAATTTATGAACTTTTAATCTCAAAAAGAAGATTTATTGGGCCACTTTAAATACTTATTTCTTGCTTACATGGGATTGAAAGATCGCAATGGCTCCAGATCAATTGCATTTCATCTTTTCAGTACTCATTTCACAGCTGAGCACTTCTCAGAGTTATGAACATGAGTCTTGTCCGTGACAAGCCACAGCAAAGGCCAAAAGCATGAGCAAAATTATCCCCCCTGGAACCCACAAGGAATAGCAGGAAGTATATAGGCAGCATCTGCCGTGACTTATTACAGCGTCTTTGTTACGCAGGCCTCAAATCAATCCCAAGATGGAAGTCACGGGTTATGGGTCTTTCACCGCAGGAAAGCAACATACACATACATTTGACAATAACACTCCATAAATCTCTGCCCCCGTCACAGAACTTTATCTCATGTGGTGCCAATAAGAAAGAAGAATATCTCAAAACAGCAAGAGGAAATTACTGTTTCATGTACAGAAACCTTTAATATCACTACAGAGAAATCTTTTAACACAAGTAAGACATGGAACTATCTGCCTTAGGATGAGTCCAAAGGATCTGACAGACAAATAGCGTCTGACAGATTTTTGTGTTTTCAAATTAAATTCATCATTTCAAAGGAGGTAAATGGGAAGAAAATAAGTTGTCTATAAAACTATAGCTACATACACAGGCACCACCCAGCGCATCCTGTATATGAATGAAAGATTAATGTATGACCAAGGACCACACGTGGCAGGGGTGAGGTTCTTATCCTGGGACTGACAAACCTCCTAAGGTTTGTGTCAAAATGTTTGTGCGTGTGTACACGCATGTGCATGCTCACACACGGAAGTACACGTGCTCACTCACAGTCATGGTGCATACGCATGTTTCTCTGAGGAGAGGATTCTGACCATTCCTCAGATTCTTCCAAAAGGCCTTTGACTCACAAAGTGATAGAAATCACTGCTCTACAGCAAAGACTTCCCAGACGCATAAGCAAGGCTGTGTTGCCATAAGATTCAAGATGATTGAACGTGTGATGATCAAAACCACATTCCTGGAATACTGAGCAGTGGTGCAAGCAGATAGGCCGTGCCCACTCAGACAGGAGTGAAAGGGAAAGTGACCCACAAATCTTGCATCACATTTTGCTATAAAGCCCACGTCAGTGAGGCAAGGGCAGAAAATTCTCCACTCCATGTTTGGGAGAGTGCAGATTGCCACAGGATGCCCAAGTACACAGAGGAAAAGATGCTCCATCTGTTTCCCTAGGGTTTCCCACCTCACCTGTATCTCCAACTTACCTTTGGCATTGCTGAGACAGCAAAGGGAGGGGCTGTTCCCCAGAAGCTAGGATCATAGAGGAGAAGCAGCCACTCCCAGAGAAACCACTGAAAACAGAAAAAGAGGAGGTGAAATTCCTTGGCTTCTCGCCTCCTCCACTGTTCTACAATGCCTTCCATTGGCTCAGCCTACGTGAAAGCCAGAGGGCAAAGAAGCCGGAAAATGCAGCCCCCTGTGTTAGAGAGAGCAGAGCAGGGAAAAGGCCAGAGCAACCAGGCCAATGACCAGCACGTTCCTTTTTATGAAGATAGTGTTGAGATGAGTTTGAAGGGGAATGGCTATGGAATTCTTTGTTGATTTGGTGTGGGCAAGGGAGGTGAAGAAAGGCAGGGAAGGAAGGCAGGTAGCAAAGATTGGAAGTCAAAAAGTAAGAGGAGAGGAAGAGTTGTTGGGGAAGCAGGGCCGGGGAATCGCTCTCCAAGTCTTCGAGGACAGCTGCTGGGATTCGGGGCGCCATTCGTACTCACGGTACACTGGTGGGCCAGCCTAGGCCCAGGCTAGGGAAGGCCAAGGAGGGAATTACAGAGCCGCAAGCGACATTAGTAACCATCAGAGAAGTGTAATCTGTACTTTCACGTGAGTGAAGTTTGTTTAGATTTAATTCATGATTGATTGAAATCAATGTGAATTTAATTCTCTCCTGTCAAAATGAAATTTAAATATCTTTCAAGACACTTAGGAATGGATTTCAGAAAACCAAACCACTGCAGACTCTTGTAGTGAGCACAAAGGGAAAAAACAACTGAGAACAAACAAAGCAGCAGAAAAAAATGTGTGTGGGGGGCTAGGGTGTGGGAGAAGAGAGCCCAGGGCATTTCTTTAGTAATGTTTGTTTATGGCTGTTTCAAATTAAGGAACTAATTTTGAGTTGGGGAATAAATAAAGAAGTTCTTTGAGAAAAGGAAGCCCATTGCTAAGCACATAACGCCGCCTAGAGTTAAGGAGAGAAAAAAAGTCTAGTCACACTTACACTTGGCTTGTTTATTTTGTGGTGGTAATGTGTTTGTGAAAAGAACCCAACTCTTCCTACTTTTCTTAACGTTTCCTGTTTAGCTGCCCATGCAGATAAATAACCAGCGCCTCTGCCTGCTTTCCTCACTCAAGTCTTTGATGAGATCGTCTTTTCAGAAGAGGCAGGTGAGGCGCCTCTGGTGCCTCTGCTGACTCCCTCAGGCCCCAGTCAGTAGTATTTCAAAGCCCCACGCTAGATTAAGACTTCCTGGATTCTGTGGACTCCACTGCCCAGGCTGGCACATGGGATTTTGTCAGATAAGCAAAGATGTCTTGGCCCAACAATATGCTTTGGTTAAGAGCTTAGCAGAAGAAAGTCCATATGGAAACAGTTGAGGAGGTTTCTGAAGGCCATTTGTTTGGTTTGAAATAGATTCCAAAGTGGGATGACTGGAGAACCAGCCTGACACACCTGAGCTGTGGCCTGGCCGTCTGCATAGACTGCGTGGGATTGCTGTTGGCTTCGCTGGCCCGTGTTCATTTGCATGAGAAAGAAAGCAGAAAGCCTGTCTGAAACTATGAAGTATTTTATAAAATCCTTTTGCCAGTAGGAAAACTTCATCCAGAAATAGTTTAGCTTTTGTTATTCGAGCCACCCAAAAAGAATTGCTATGGGAAATTTCCTGTTTAATATTCAGTCTCATCAACTGAGTTATTAATAGAAAGTAGTTCATGGCAACCATTTCTAAAGTGCTGGTAAATGCCTAGTATTACAACAGCCAATCAAACATTGATCTTTTCATATGGATTGTCTGAAAAGAGCAGCTTTGGCCCACCTTTTAGAATGCTGAAAACATGCCATTTCTGAAATACATCTTCTTAGCCATTCTCGTTGTAGCTTACAGACCATAGTTTTCAAACTCATAAACATATGAGTCCATGCTAGGTAAAAGAGATGTTGGTCCTGCAAAGAGCATGAGATGCTGCTGTTCCCACTTTGAGGAGTTTATGATCATCAGCTAAATCACCAACCTCAGTTATCAGCTCAGTCACTCTTTTCTCTTTTCCAACGCTCAAGCTCCCTAAAAAGGTAATCATTATAATATCAACACGTTATCAAATGCTTACAATAATAAGCCAGGCACAGTACTGATTTCATTTAATGCTCACAAAAATCCCAACTGACAGGTAAGTAAATACTGCCCATTTTAGAGAAATGGAAACTGAGGTTCCGATAGATTAAGTAATTTTCCCAAGAGTTACACAATTATTAGCAATGGCTCTGGGATTCAAACTCTTTGTTTCAAAACCCGTGCTCTTAACCACTATAGCTAGGGCTGGCTTCCTGGGTTCGCACCATGAAGCCAGTAGCACAGGGCCCAAAGTCTAAAAGGGCCCACACTTGGGTTAACGCTCTGCTGTCACTGTCTTGAAATTCTTAAACAGGAGTTCTGCACTTTGATTTTGCACTGGATCTCACAAATCTTGTAACCAGTGCTGACTGAATCACAATTTCTGACATCCTCGGTGACTACTCTATGTGGGGGTTTTGAAATATGCCTACACATTCTTCAACAGGTCTTCCTCCAAAAGGTAGAACCTGATTCTCAACCCACCACTCGATTGTGGGCTAGATTTAATGACTCACTTCTCAAATATGGCAGAAGTGATGGTGTACGTCTTTGTGATTAGTAATAAAAGTATTGTGGCTTCTGGCCTGTTCTTGGGTCACTTGCTCTGGGGAAAGCCAGATGCCGTGTTGAGAGGAGAAGCCCGTGTGGTGAGGAACGGAGGCCTCCTGCCGGCAGCCACATACAGGAGGCGTCTCAGAAGCACCCGGTCAAATGCTCAGATGCCTGTTCTCCTACCCGGGGCTCCACTGCAGCCTCACGAGAGACCATGAGACAGAGCCATCCAGAAAAGCTACTCCTTATTCCCCCACCCTCAAAAATTGCATAAGATGAGCTTGTTGTTTTAAGCTAGGATAATTTTTTATTCAGCAATAGATAATGAATACACCATGTAACCCTGGAATT
The DNA here is from genome assembly GCA_963574885.1 of Lepilemur ruficaudatus. Classification (NCBI taxonomy): domain Eukaryota; kingdom Metazoa; phylum Chordata; class Mammalia; order Primates; family Lepilemuridae; genus Lepilemur; species Lepilemur ruficaudatus. Next base: position 5,824 of record CAUYRT010037744.1, on the reverse strand, counting down.
TAAGAAATGAGAGGTCCGGGGGGAGGGGCAGAAGGCAACACATGTAACCTGAACATTTGTACCCTCATAGTATGCTGAAATAAAATTTTAAAAAAAGAAATGAGAGGAATATTTGGTTAAAAGGTGAACACGATCAATATTTGGTGCAATATTAAAATTAATTTTAGGTCTCTTCAGAGAGTATAGGTGTTGTATTCTAGGACTGCAGTCCCCAACCCCCGGGCCGTGGACCAGTACTGGTCAGTGGCCTATTAGGAACCAGGCCACACAGCAGGAGGGGAGCGGTGGGTGAGCAAGAGAAGCTTCATCTGTATTAACAGCTGCTCCCCATTGGTCACATCACTGCGTAAGCGCTGTCTGCTGTCAGATCAGCAGGGGCACTAGATTCTCACGGGAGTGCAAACTCTACTGTCAACTGCACATGTGACGGATCTAGGTTGCAGGCTTCTTATGAGAATCTACTGCCTGATGATCTGAGATGGAGCTAAGGTGGTGATGCTAGCACTGGGGAGCAGCTGTGAATATAGATTACCATTAGTGGAGAGGTTTGACTGCACAATAAATATAATGTGCTTGAATCATCCCGAAACCGTCCCCCACCCTGGTCCGTGGAAAAATTGCCTTCCATGAAATCGGTCCCCAGTGCCAAAAAGGTTGGGGACCGCTGTCTAGGGGACATTTTAGCAATGCACATCAATGTTTGTCAAAGGGCTTCTTTCCACATGTTCATTATGTGAAGGCCTTCCTTTAATTTGGGCCACAGTTGTTCATTGTAACACCTGACATTCTGTCCTGATTCTTAATTACAACTATCAGACACATTTCTTTCTCAAGCGCCACCTCCCTTCTGACTGCGAAGTCTATTGCTCTTAGTGTTCCCAGTCATGCCACGCCAGTGCCATGTGGCCTGGAGCTGTGCTTCAATGTGCTCTAACAGCATTCCTTCCACCTGCCTGACTTGGAATTGGGCCGCCTGGCATTGCTTCCCTGTAGCTTCCTGACTTTCCTACTGTCATCCAACTCTGCATGGTCCTGCCCAGAGGAGTGATAAGAAATAAACCGTCCCTAAGTGCTGCCAGATTGGCTCCAACACATACCTTTGTTTTTCAGGATCCGGTCACACTGGTTGGTAGGAAATGTAACAGTGGTTTACACATGACAACAATGCAATGGACCCACTTGCAAAATAGGTTCAACCCTGGCTGTGCAATAACAACCAAGCATCAGAATCATAAGTGTGATTTCTAATTCAACAGCCCAGACGTTTAAAATCTGGTGCTTGAAGTCAAGCAGTCTCTTGGTCAGGGACTTCCGACCATGTGTATAATGCTCGAAGGGCCTGCCTGAATCAGGACCACAGGCAAGAGATGAAACCAGACTTCAGCTTCTTCTTTCTGCATGGTGGGGAAACCTCATACCTCAGAAGCAAATTATCACTACTTTAACATAGAAAATTAGAGGAACATAGGACTCTTTTTACAGAGCCACAAAAGATGTGGAAATTTCTAGTATTGGAGGATAAGGTGGACATAGCCTTATTGGAAATGTAGACTCCAGACTCTCTTTTTTACTCAATTATATTAATATAAGGCAAAAAAAAGGAAGAAGGTAGTGATTAAGGGTGGAGGAGGAGAGGAAAGAAGGGAAGGAAGGAAGACAGAACAGTGTGATCATCACTGTTCTACAGAATTAGCCATAAGTCCCCTGTTCCCAAGGAAATCCATTCACTTTAAATTGTCCAGTTATTCTGATAGCAGACACAGCCAAGTACAACTAAAGCCTAAGACACCTAAATGAGCATTTTCCAGCAGAAGGTATAGGAAACTTGTTTATTACCCTGACAGGTTTTTATTCCAGGGCAGTGGTCCTCTTTTGATTCCCATTTTTAATTGAGAGCTTCAGATAATGAAGGTTGAGCCCTTAGGACCAGGGGATGCAGAGCAGGAGCTCCCAAGAGAGGCCCGTTGTTGCTTCTCACTTCAGGTATGTCCTGACCCCAGTGCAGACAGGACCAGCGCCAGGAAGATTTGCACTACTTGAGGTTATTAACTGGTTTATGGTTTTGTTTTGTCTTATTTCTTCTGGCCATGTTTTATAACGTCAGCACCACAAGCGCCAGTGTCTGTGACATTCACAGTTGTATTCCCAGCTCCAAGGACAGATCTGGACACTTGGTAGGCATCAATAAATATTTATGGAATGAAGGAAGGAAGAACTAAACTCACATCTAATGGAATTAAATGAGACTTACTGTATCTGGAGTGTCTCCAATGGCTCTAAATACAATCCTTATGACCCCAAACGACTAATAGCATTCTCCAATATTTATTCATCAAAAGTTTAATGAGTAACTACTATGTACCTGGAGCAAAGGCATTGTCTGCCACTCTTAGCACACTATACTTCCCATTTCATGCATTCAGAATATCATCTCCATCCAAAAGGTTACAGCCAGAAGCAATCCTGTCCTCAATTCCAGGACAAAGTTCCACAATGATAGTATTTTCCAAAGTATTTTTCCAAAAAGGAGAGTACTGTTTTACTACAGAAAGTACTCCAGAGCAGGCACCAACTAATTTTATAATTCAATCGGCTTATAACTTTACTGCATAGCTCACATGTGAATTCTTACTAGTACATCAGAAGATAGTTTCACTAGATGGAAGTAGTTTTTCTACTTAATGTGTTTTAGGTTATTATCATTATGGGAATGTTAGTAAAAATAAGGCAAAATTCATATTTCCAGGACCTGGCCTTCCCCCGCCCTTCCTTTTAGTTAACGTATTTCCTCTTCATCTGTATTTATAGCTGCTCCCCACTGTTCACAGCACCACACAAGCTCTGCCTCCTGCCAGATCAGCAGCAGCATTAGATTCTCACAAGAGCACAAACCCTGCTGTACACTGCGCATGCGAGGGATCTAGGTTGCCCGCTCCTTATGAGAATCTACTGCCTGACGCTCTGAGATGGAGCTGAGGCGGTGACGCTAGCCCTGGGGAGCAGGGAGGATAGCAATTGATCTGAAGCCAATGCAGCCGCTTCTGCTGTTTCCGAGTCTAATTCTGGAAGTAAACTTTAAGAAAATTTTTTAAAGACATAAACATGCTAGGCACTATGCAGTTGTTTTCTTAAAGGTGACATTTTTTGCATCTTTTATGAAGTATGTAAAAGAAAAACAATATAATGCTCTTCAGAATCCCATTTTATCTATCATATGGCAACTGTTATACGAATGAAGGAAGTATGCATATGATGTTTGAAAACATTATTCTGAGACGTCTTCATCTTCTCCAGAGGCCTCTGTCAACAGCTATCTCTTTCAGGCCAATGGGGGACTCCTTTGGGACTCAGAAAATGTTTCCCATCTTAATACAGGTCTTTGGAGGACATTTGGAAAGGGGGAGGGAAATAAAAATATTTTCCCGAGTCAGAAGACTTGTGGTCAATAGGAACAAATGTGGAATCTGGAAGGATTCCAATCAGCTTACTTGAAGTAAAATAATTCCAAGGCTTTCCTTATTTTTAAAACATATCCTTCACTTATGTAGGTAACATGAACAAATAATTGATAAATGTCATTAACAGCAATATCGATTGTATAGAACAAAATACTCTCTTTGAGAGCAAGTTTAGTTTTTTCCAATTCTTAATGCTCTCCCCTCTAAATTTTATTTAGCTTATTGATACCTTCCTGGTTTCACAGGCGAATTTAATTGCTTTTATGCACACAGATGGAATTTGAATTATTTGTTTTTTAAAATGTAAAAATCTATTTCAAATCCCTCTCAGTAAAAATTACTATTTCTGGTTCTCAGAGGAGTGCAGTCACCTTCATTTGCGTCCCTGAACAGGGCTCTGCAGGAGAGAAACCCATCTAAGGACCTCCTTTGGAACCCTCAGCAGGGGTAGAATCATGAATGAAGTAAGAATTTCTTTTGTTTGTTTTTCCAAAAAAGGAAAGAGACTCTGCAAAATAAACAAGATGCTTTACTAAAGAGAAAGAAAAATACATGATTGCTTCCCTTTCTCACCTCCTGCTTAGGTACCTTAAATCGAAGGACAAGAAGCCAGAACTTTAACAAAATCTCAGAAATCACAGACTTCGCAGCACCCTCTCTGGGACTCACATTCCTCATCTGCTAAAGAAGATATGATATACATCTTATAAAGTAGCTTTTAAATAAAATGTAAAACACTGCAACAAAACCCAACACATAATAAGTGCTCATTAAATGTTAACTTGTGTTAAAAGCAAAAATGACCCCATGTAATGTTGATTGTAGGAGTTAATGGCCTTGTTTGTGGCTTACTCCTGCAACCCTAGCACTTTGGGAGTCAGAGATGAGAGGATCACTGGAGCCCAGGAGTTTGAGACCAGCCTGAGCAACATAGCAAGACCCCATCTCTACAAAAAAAAAAAAAAAGGAAAAATTAGCCAGAGGTGGTGGCATGCGCCTTAGTCCCAGCTACTGGGGATGCTGAGGCAGGAGGATCACTTGGGCCCAGGCATTTGAAGTTGCAGTGAGCTATGAGGACACCACTGCACTCTAGCCTGGGCAATAGAGTGAGGCCCTGTCTCCAAAACGAAGAGTTAATGGTTTGCAATTAAGAGTTTGTTCTAGGCTGAGTAGTAGCAGCTGGAAAGGAATCAGAGATCCTACTAGGTCACTGTCACTGCCATGCCCAAGAATAAAGGTAAAGAAGGTAAAAACAGGTACAGGGATAAGAATAAGAATGAATCTGAAAAAAAGAGAATTGGTGTTTAAAGAGGATGGGCAAGAGTATGCTCAGGTAATAAAAATGTTGGGAAATGGATGATTAGAAGCAATGTGTTTTGATGATGTCAAAACATATTAGAGGAAAATTGAGAAAAAAAGTTTGGATAAATACCTCAGACATTATATTGGTTGGTCTACGAGATTATCAGGATAACCAAACCGATGTCATTTTAAAATACAATGCATATGAAGCTAGCAGTCTGAAGACATACGGAGAGCTTCCAGAACATGCTAAAATTAATGGAACAGATACATTTGGTCCTGGGGATGATGATGAAATCCAATCTGATGATACTGGAGATGATGATAAAGACACTGATGATATCTAAAGTAACTCAATGTTTTACAGTCCAAGTTTTCTGAGGATTTGTCCTACTGTTGGGATTTTGGTCATCGCCTCTTAAGAAGACTAAAATTATATTTGGTATGTAGAAATTCATTTAGAGTATAGTTTGTTAGTGCAGACTGATTTATTTTCATTGTTTTAAAGTATTTATTATATTTCTTTAAAAGCTGGGGATGCTGAATTATCTTGAGTGAAATGTTAATGCTTTGTCATTTTGATGTAGTAGAACTTAAGAGTTAAAAGATCATAATATCTCCTGTTTAAAAAAAAAGAAATACCTTTACTTCTGTGACTACTTCACTTCCTGTACATGGATGTTTTTAATAGATTGTTTGCCTTACAATCATCATGGATTATAATATAAGCCTTAGTTCCGACTAACCAGTTTACTGTGGAGAGTCTTTCTGTATGTCCCGGTAAACTAGATGTTCTTTTGAGGTTTTTGATAAAATTTAAGGAAGACAGATATCTGCATTTAGAATCTGAAAAAAATAAGTATTTTTTTCATATTTAGGTAGCCATATGTATTTTTATACTATCTTTGATACCTTACACATTTTTTTCATCATTTTATGTTGCCACCATCCTTAAGAAAAAAAGCATTTCCAAAATGCAGTTTTTAAAACATGATAATTTTGAGGAGCAAATTTTAAATTTGTAAGATAAATAGGCAAAAATTGAACACTAGGTATTAACCAAC
>CAUYRT010037743.1:0-15495 GCA_963574885.1 Lepilemur ruficaudatus | reverse complement strand
CATGCTTGAAATGTAGTAGGGGAAGTGTATTAGCGGTCTCAATAGTGGGAAGGAAAACCTCTAAAACTGATTTATGTGAATAGCTGTACAACTTGGTAAATTTACTAATAATCATTTAATTGTACACTTAAAATGAAGTAATTGCATGGTATGTAAATTACACTTCAATAAAGTTGTCTTATAAAAATCAACAAGCTATGATAAAATTCCTAGGATAACGAAATAGCAAAATAATTCAGTTATGTGAATAATAGATTATTAAGTTTTCATAATGTATCTTTCATTATTTATAAAAGGTCCCAAAAGAACCATAGGAGAACAGAAAAATAAAATGAGTTTTGTTCTATTAAAAATGTAATTTTTCTCTTTGTAAATTGGGAGCTCTCTTTAAAAGAATATCATCAAACATATCAATCCTTACAAATAGATAGTATGACCTAAAAAGAAACCCTAAAGGTTGTAGTTCAAAGGACCCTGATTATATTTCCAGGGATAAATTTAAATAGTTCATATTAGAAGTTGAATATATTCTTTATAGATACTCTTAAGGGCAGTCATAGACATGCTTATCGAGAAGAGTGTCATCAAATCTGCTCCATAAGCTCACATTAGATGTCTGAGACCTGAACTTAATGCTAGAGTTTTAATTATTGAATTCTTAGTTTGTAAAATTTGCTTACTCAGCCTTTTCTAATTAAATAGGTTTACTGAAATCGTTTTGATAATACATCTTCCTAAAATTTTATGGTTTTAAAATATGGTTAGAATACATTTTTAAATGGTGTAGGCTTTATTATCATTCAATTTTCTGGCTTTCTTTTATAATTTCAGATTAAAGTCATAGAAAAATCTTGTTCTTAATTAAATTTTTCTCGGTGTTACATACGCTGCAAAGCTAAAATTTGGAGTGTCTGACCAAAGATCCAGCATTTGTCTGCAGGATTGTAGTGGGCTCCACACTATTAGGAGAGAAAGTTCTATTTTTTAAAGAAGACAAACTTTGGGAAATAAACATAAGCTCTGCCTATAAAAACAAAACCATGACATCACTTTAGCTAAAGATAACAAGAATTTAGTGATAGGGGTTTGGAAGCCTACACAGGAGTGGTTATGTTGGAATCAGAGACCACCTAGACAGCAGAAGATTAGTATTATGCCAGAGCATTCACTAGAGTTTACAAAAAATATCTAATAGCAGTCATTGTTCTTGCTTTTGATAGACCATGATTAATGTAATTGCAAATGAGGAAGTTTCTGTGTACATTATGATATTTCTTTCTACAGCAACAATTTCCCAGGTTTTTGAATAAAGACTTAACAGTCACTAAAATTCCAAAATAAAGAGTACTCCTTGCCATGCATAAGTTTACAGAGGGATAAGATAATGATATCTAACTAGATGGGTAAACTTGAGTCAGTGAATTAATAATAGTTTAACAAAACATTGTATTTTTGGAAAAGAATTGCATTACTGGGAAATTTCTGGCCATTTCAGTTTTTGAATATTCATTACATGACTTAATTCTTTACCTACTTATTTTAGATTGAATAATAGCAGCACAAAGGTTAAATAATTTTCATTAGGTCATGAAAAATATAATATAGCCAGGTTATCTAAAAAATGAATCATCTATAAGTCAAGTCACCCTATGTCTTAGTTTGCCTAGGATAATCCTAGTGTTTGGCTATTTTTTATGGTATAATTTTTATTATTGTCTGCTTTTACTCTCAGTGCTCTGGTTTCAAGGATAGATTGTGTGGTCACTCTACTTATAAAAATCTAAAAGGGCTCATCTTTTAGCCCTTAATTTTAAATAATTAATTTTGGCTCTAATAAAAATGACTTAGGATGGAGATGAAGAAAACCCAGCCCTACAATCCATGCCACCAATGGAAAAGCTTTCTATTAATGGAGGATATTGGGTTGGATGATCCAGCAATCAGAAACTTATGAATCATTCAAGGCCAGAGTTAAGTCTGATTTCTCTGCTGAAGAAAGAGTTTTCTTTCTTCAGTATCTAGTATTTTTTCTACAGTATCTAGTATAATGTAGGGCATGTAGAAACTCAATAAACACTAGTGAATAGAGTAGATAAATTCTTAATACAGCAGACGGATGTAAGAATAATCCATTAATATTAAAAACTATATCTCTGTGGTGCTTTTGGAGAAGGTTTCCCTGAAACAAACATACCCATATATAAATAGCTTACTGAGACCTCATTTTGAATAAGATTTTATTTTTAGTGAATACAGTGAAGGATGAACTTCTCTCTGATGTTCTTTGAGGGAACGTATGGCTCATAGGCATTTGTGATTGATTTAGAATAAGAAAAAGAAGAAGAAGAAAAGAAAAAAGAAAACTAGTAAAAGAATTTATTTATATTGAAAAAAGTTTTGCTTTACAACCATGTTGACCATAGACACATTCGGAAAATGAAGCTTCAGATTTTAGTCAAAACTATTTTTTAAGTAAATTTTATATTTCTTTAATTACATTGGCTTTAATACTAAGCTGGATTTTCCAGCCCTTGCCAAGCATTTATTTGTGAACAATTTTATACCTGAATAAAAAAAATAATGATGCAGAACTGCCAAAATGTATTATTAAATCCTAAAGTAGGACACTGTGATATCCTGGTGTGATGGAAGCAGCAACCATGGTTCTGTGGAAACACAGGGGCTTTGACAAAACCTGTTTCACTACTGACACCTCCCCCTGAAAATAGGACAAACCCCAGGAGAAATTCAGAATATTTAAGACTTAAAGCAGCAATACACATAAACAAAACATTTACAATAAAATGAGAGTTGTCAGATAAGCCAGAATAATTGATGATGATTAGTTATTAAGAGAGCTTATTAAAAGTAAGGAATGGTCACTTTGAGTGACTCTGAGCAGTAGCCAATTTCTTCTTTCCCAATTCTGCTCTTCCTCATACAGTCGCCATCTTAGTGCAAGTTCCACCATTCATCTGGTTGTCCAAGCCAAACTTTGGAGTCATCTTTATCTATTTTTCTGACTCCTTACTCGTATCTCTACAGCCTTGCCCAAGATCAAAGTTCCACACTTACGCCATCCTTCTGCTAATACATACTTACACTACAATGGAAGGTGACCATTTGGTTCACAATCCTATCAGTTATGTTTGAGGGTTGCCACTTAACAATTTATTCCTTTTGTGGGTTAAACTCTACTTTGATTCTTTTTGTCTTTTCTATGAAGTGGAATTTTCAAGACCCCAAGGGACAGACACAATCAAATGTGATGCCTAGGTAATATCATATATTGCATATGTGCTTCCCTAAAGGTGGACATATTCAATCATATGAACAGTCCTGGGATCCTGAAAATAAATGGCAAAATGGTCTAGCTCTCCCATTATAGCCCAAATTTAATAGTGGTTAAAATTCTAAGAAAGCATGTTCAAAGCATCAGGATTACTTTCCTGAGACTAACATTATGGGTCCGTGGTAAAATCTAATTAAAACTTTCTTTTTTTATTCAAAGGTAGTTTCTTTTTAATTTTTCAAGGAGGCAAGCATACCAAAGAATGAGCAAGCAATATTTTTAAAGAGGTCGCTTATTGAACGTGGTATTAAAAAGTACACATGCCAGGTACTGTACTAAGTATTAGTGAATATGGAAATAAACAAAACAAAACAAAAAAAACCTCCTCCCTAATGCAAGTCTACCTTAAAAATATTTTTCCTTTACTTTAAACATTCAACTTACTAAGGAAAATAGCAAAGCTACCATGGCTCACCTAAGACTGTATTCAACTCCTCTTGTTTTATTTTGTTTCTGTTGAGAAGTAAAAATTTTTATGTGACAGAATGCCAGAGCTCCATTTGGAGATTGATAACATTGAAACTTTCCACTCTCTCTCTCTCTCTTTTTTTTTGGAGACAGCGTCTGGCTATGTTGCCCTGACTAGAGTGCAGTGATGTCACCTTAGCTCACCACAACCTCAGACTCTTGGGCTCAAGTGATCCTCCTGTCTCAGCTGCCCAACTAGCTCGGACTAAAGGCACATACCACCACACCTGGCTAATTTTTCTATTTTTTGTAGACATGGGATCTTGCTCTTGTTCAGGCTGGTCTTGAACTCCTGGGCTCAAGGGATCCTTGCACCTCGGCTTCCCAGAGTGCTGGAATTACAGGCGTGAGCCAGAGCTACCACACCCAGCCTCCACTCTTATTTCAAAAGTTTACCCCATCTGCATATAGAAAGGGCATTTCTTATGTTTACTATCCAACAACCATTTCCTATTCTTATAACCATTCCAACATTGTGCTGGAGAATAACCTTCTCCCTCTTGTATGCATTCTGATGGTATAGTCAATCAAGATTGAAAATATAACTGGAAAACCTGGTGATAGCTTTGTTCCAGCAGTGATGACCAAAAGGCCATCATTTCTTGCTACCTGGAACCTGTCCTGGTTCCTGCTCTGCTTTCTCAGAATACAGTTATTTTTGTGAGCTCCATAAATTAACCCATGAAATTTCCTTTTGTTTAAGTTAGTCAGCTTCAGTTTCCCTTGTTTGCAGTCAGAGATTCCTAATAGACACACCATGGATTTTCCCATTGCATTTCTTGGTCTTAGAGCATGCCTTATAGCGGCAGGCAGCAAGCACTAGGATGAGTACATTTTATTTCAAATAAAAATAGCACAAAAAGATGGTGCTAGACTCATTCTCTAATTTATTCATATAAATTATTCCTTGTGTTTCATGTAGCTCACAGCTAAAACTGTTGCTTGGTCACAATGCAAAAATGCCAGAAAATTATTTTCCTGGATAGTAAAAAGCTACTGACTTTAATACCAGATTATTATTACAGCAATTACACAGATGACATGCAGAAGCCTTGAAGTTATGTGGCCCTTGGGAGAGCAAAGAAGAAGTTGGAAATAAATGAAACTCAAATACCAGAATCATGTTGATGGTCAGCACTGCTCCTTTTGGCAAGGAAGCAGTTTCTTTTCTTCCAAAAAACAATTTGCATGACACTTGCTGGAGACATTACTTTCCTCCGGGTCACACATTAATTGACTACCTAGGTGCTCGGAGTAACAAGAGACTAACAACAAGTGCTTATTAAAAAAACCTTTCAAGAAAGCACAATGTAATCACAAGCATGATTGCCTTGATAATAATTAATACCTGGGGGCTAGCTCGTAGCCTAAATCAATAATGGTTATTTTTCCCGTCTCAAATCTATAAAATTACAGACGTGATCCTTTCTCCACACCCCTTGCCATAAGAGCTAAAAGCAAAGTCTGTGTCAAATTCTTGATGCTGTATCTATTGCAGACACAATACAAGAGATAAAACCTAATGAGTTTCTACAAACACAACCAATTTGTTAGCATTGACTGGTCACTTCAGTGAAAGAACCAGTCAATTTAATCAAATTGGCCAAACTGGCCTTAAGCTGAAGTGACAAATGGATGCAGTCAAAATAATCAAACTAAGTAAATAGACTGGGTGTGTTCACTTCAGTATCCTTATAATGGTTTTGAATCTTAACATTCTTGCACATAAGCACTAGTCTCTGCTGAGTGGAAAAACATTATTATTGGGGAACACAAAGCAGGATGCCTGCTCGCCCGAGTGGTCATAAACAATCATCTGAATGAGCAAAACATGTAGGCAAATGGAATAAACCTTTCCCCTCACCTCTTGACTGAGGGCATGCCCAGGAGTCCTACACCAGATTTTCTAATCATTGGCATGTGAAGAATCCAGGAGAGACATTGCCCCTAGCCACAGTATAATTGGTTATATACATACAGTATAAACATACGTTTACTGGACAGTGGACACAGGAATACTGAATTAGAAAACATACCCAAGTGACTGCACCAGGAGTCTAAGAAGAATAGACAGCAGAGAGGGCTTGCTAAAGCCCCAAACAATCATGCTAATTCTCTTCCAACTGTTGCCCTGCTGGCACTCTTCCTAAGCAGACAGGGGAGAGCTGCTGCATCTCTCAGATAACAAGGTAATTAATGTTAAAAAGGAAGACCATATTGAGGAGGGTCAGTTGTAGCTTCAGAATTATGAAAAAGTAGAATTAAAAAGCCTATTTCCATGTGCCTCTAACTTTTTTTCTAAGGCTTATATTAAAGAGATTTGAAAAGGCAGGGGTAGAGACGTGAATAAACAAAGGCTATTATAGGAAAATGAAATTCCTTTCCTCTTAGCCTCTTTCCATTACAGATCTTTTCTAAGCCCCAATAACATTTCATAACCCAAACTTCCAAAATTGGTTTCTTCTCCTTAAAAAAAAAAAATAATAGCATACAATTTGTTCATAACCACCATTAGGGTTGATGCCATCCTTTTCAATGAAGTCAGGATCTCCCCCACTTTCCTGCCCCAACTCTCTAATTTGCTGCGGGTACATAGATAATTGCTATCTGTTGATTTCTTAAACTCGGGTGACAAAACATACAATTATTATAGCATCACATCTGGAAAATTTTGCTATTGGAGATGATGATGGGCTTGTAGAGAGCTGTATAGGAGGATTATATGAGGTTTGAATGTCCTTTATTAAAAGAAAAAAACTAAGAGAAATTAAATATCACTTTCAAATTCGTAACAGTGATTTTATAATAAATGACAATAGTATCTCTTTGTCTTTAAGTGAAAAGAAATATGTAGCCTTGTGCAAGAGCTAAAAGAAATAAATGAGACCTTGAAAATACTAATTAGGCTTACTTACAGAGGCTATAATGGTAATAATAATCATACTTAATATTTACTGAACATACTCTTTGCTTAGTGTTTTAACATGTATCAACATACTTAAATTTCATAAAATCCCTAAGAAGAAAATACGAGTTTTATTTTTATTATTTTAAGATAATAAAACTAAGGTAAAGAGAAGTTGAGCAACTTGACAAAGGTAACACAGCTAATAAGTGGAGGAACGAGCATTTGAGCCCAGAAAGTCTGACTCCAAGATCCCCATTCTCAACCATTATTTACAGTAGTCCTTAAAATAAAAAGTCTGAATGTCTGTATAAATGAAATAATATTATATATAGCTGAGTTTTGAATATAATGTTGGATAAGCAGGGTAACGACTCAAGTAATCCTAAGAGGAATAGAAGAAAATAATTGTAGTAAGCAGTATATAACACTTACATAGCATTCTAAAACAATGTTAGTATATATTTTTTTAAAAATACATCTTTGATACTATATACCTATCATATATGTGTCCATATTGGACATACACGCTCACAAATTACTTAATGGTGATTGTATGTACAGAAATAACAACTGTTACAGAAATTTTTTAAAAGAGTTTTTTCTTTATTCTTTCTTTCTTTCTTTTTTTTTGAGACAGGGTCTTGCTCTGTTGCCTAGGATAAAGTGTAATGGCATAATCATAGCTTACAACAACCTCAAACTACTGGGCTCAAGTGGTGCTCCTGCCTCAGCTTCCCAAGTAGCAGGGACTACAGGCATGTGCCACCATGCCTGGCTAATTTTTTCGGTTTTTGGTAGAGAAGGGGTCTCACTCTTGCTCAGGCTGATCTTGAACTCCTGACCTCAAGCTATTCCCGCCTCGGCCTCCCATAGTGCTAGGATTACAGGTGTGAGCCACCTAAAAAAATGTTAATTTATTCTTTATACCCACCTATAATATCTATTTTTGAATGAATATGCATTTAGTATTTTTAATCATAAAATGCAATTGATTAGTTTGGATCTAGGGAAAACTATTCTGAAACTATGAAATTATGGTGAGTCTTACAAGCTTCTAGAGACTAATCGTATAGCACTAACCACAATCCTGTGTCCATAATCATGAAAGGACAATTTTAATGGCTTTCCTTAAGAGCTTGATAGAGAAAAAAGTTGGGATTTTGAAATTTTGGATTTCACACTCAATTGCATAGTTAGCTAAATCTATGATGTTGACTATTTCTTAAAATATTTCTTAACACACGTTAAATGATTATGACGGGAGCAATCACAGCCTCTGGTCATCCTTCCAAACTTTTGGCCCTTGTGCATACACAAGCTCATGCAGACTAACAGCAGTATCATTACTGTAAAGCAGCAAAGGGAAACAAAAGAAGTGATTCACAGAAAGTCTCTGAATATTTTAGATTTTTCAAAGGCTAACTTCATCATATTGATCAATATAACTAGAGAAAGTCCTAATTGGTTCACAGCTCCTGAAATTGAAGTGCACGGTAAACACGGGAAAAGGAGGATGCTCGTGATTCCCAAACTATGGAAAGTCCATACGGAGCATTCTCACCCAGGAGAAGGTCTGCCTCATTAACCTTTATGTGATGGCAACTGAGAGAGACAGCAGAAAAAAGGGTCTGGAACAGCTCTAGGAAAGATGACAACAAGTCAGAAGTAAGATGAGTTGTGACAGGGCCTATCTCCAAAGGAAAGAAAAGACACGGAAATTGGCGACACAAATGGGAAGTGACAGGAAGAGACGGTTTGGGACTGTAAATGAGCTCAGTAGGAAAAGAAGTGGAACATGCACTGGAGTGAAACCACTGAATTATGGGATTATACCCCCAGAACTCTTAGCATAGCAATATCGTCCCCCATCCGGCCAAGCAGGAATAGATTTATTTTACATCCTACTGCCTTCCTCATCCTGTCCTCAGAGAAGCAACAAAGTCAATTCTGACTAGAAAATTAACCAACTCTTTTCCTCCCCCCAAGTCTTTGCTTCTTAAATTAGTGCAAAAATGCACATGTACATTTTCCCTGTGTGGTTGTATCCTTACAGACTGGGGACCCATTAAGAAATCCTGGTGAGAATATTTAATTCTGTGTTTTCTTCTTTCCATCAAGGCTGATGCCCCTGTGGAAGTGCTAATGGACCCTCTCCAGTTCAGGCTCTAGTACACTTACCTCTAACTCGTTTCAATAAAAAGTCTTTTAAAATTAAGATATCTGAGATGTAAATGTCTCAACTTAGTGCCGGTGTTTGAACCTCAGGTGTTTCTTGTTTGTATTTTCCCTGTGGGCACTGTTAACAGACTCTATGTGGCTGGATGCCCCGAATCTGAGATCTAGGTCACAAACTGATCGCTCCTTGCACAGCATCCACTCTGTTTCTAGAGACAGCCACTCTCTACTTTGAATTAAAGATATTTAGCACGTCTCTAAATACTGTGAAATGTTGCAGAGTTATGCAATTGAGTTCAACGGGAGCACATCAGCTCACACTTACTGAATGTTGGACAGCAAGAGCTATGGCCATTCTACACTCTACCCCATGCAGTCTAGCTTTTAAATGAGTAGCCAAATAAACACTTAACCTGCTGTGTGTTCAATGCCTCTCTGCTTGCATTACTTGCTTGGTAACAGATGCTTAAAGATGAAGAACAATAATAGCCAAGAAGTAGGGTAAAGCTTTTGAGACAGAAAAGTTTTCATTTGATGCAGACTTTTCATAGAACACATCCACACGCACATGTATAATTATAAGCCAGAGATTAGAAGCAAACAAAAGTTAGTGATCTTATAAAACCCTAAGGTACTGCTCTCTCTAGGATAAAATGGCTGGCTGCGTTGCAACAAAGCACAGGTGATGGGTGTTTCATTCTGCCAATCCCAAAGCTGAAGTCATTTGAAAAGGAGCAGCAGGGGAATTTCCACCTGAGAGTCCTGCAAATCCTCCCAAGGTGGAACTGGTTGGAATTCCAAAGAAAGAAACACCAAACGCCAGAGTGATCAGTCCAAAGCATTTATTAGGGGAACTTACTATGTACAAAGTGGGCTGCATATCTGTGCCTGGGAATGTGCAAGGTCCTCGTTTGCATTCGAGCCTACTGGGAAAAGCCTGCACCTGGTGGCTCACAGAGCAGTCAAGGTAGTCTTATGATTTTCAGTGAGGACACAGAAAGAAAGTGGGAGGACTGGGGTACCCTACAATGGGGCAATCAGGGGGTGCCACAAAAGTGCCCCTTAATATTCACTTTAAGCCACTGAGAGAGATGAAATTATCCCTCCCCACAAAAAATGAGTCACTTGCAGGGTTTGGACATTAATATGTTCATTAATTAGAGGAACATTTTGGGGAAAGACAGCATGAATATAGACTGAAAGCCCATCACGTCATCACCCTCTACCCACATGTCAGGCCATCACCCACATGGTGGGCCATAGCAAAAGTTGCCGAAAAGAAATAATATAGAGAAGAACTCAATCTTCTGTTACTCTCCGCTTACTCCTAGCTTTCCCAAGAAAGAAGGAAGAGAGATATTCTGAGATTTGTTGGGACTTAGAAAGCAATATCCCAAAGCATGACATTTTGGCATGTTGAGCACTTTGAACTAAAGAAGCAGCCTCAATGCCCAGGTCTTTCTAACCTTTCCCTTCCCCATCCCCCATGTCTCTTACCCTTCTGCCTCTCCCAGAACACAGGGAGGGCCTTTCTGTAGCCATATCTGACTAGAAGTTCCTCTGGAAGGAACACAGTTGTAGTGAACTCCCTTTCTGTCATCTACATTAATGAGAAAAGACTAACTTGCATCACAGGAGAGGAGACTGAAGTTCTCCATGCCCAGGACCTCACACTCATCAAGACTTTTTACCTGTTCTTCTCAGAGCTGCTACCTAAGAGACTTTATCTACATAATAAGACAATCTTTGCTCCAAGGCAGTTCCTTCCCTCCCCCTCCCCCTAGCTTGTTATCACCAGCCTGTAGACACCTTTAAGCCCCCCCTCCTTTTTTTTTTTTTTTCTTGTAGCCCGAAACGCTGTTGCAGCTTCAACCACCTGGCCTTTTTTGTAGTCTTATACATTGTGGAAGCCCTAAATATATATGCCTTTTCTCCTGTTAGTATGTCTACTGTCAAGTTTGTTCCAGAGATTAAACCCTCAGAGAGTCTAAGGACAGTTCTCTTCACCTCTACAGACACAATGTCTACACTCCTCATGAGAGGAGAAGCCTTGGGATAGAGATGAAAATGTACTGACTTCCCTCAGGTTTCACCTCAAAGTTTGTCATGCTATGGCATCAATTGTACAATTTTCGTGTCTGTCAGATGTAAGAGAAAACATCAGGACGCCTACGAGAGCTTTCACAGGTGGGAAGCTGGAAGCTGTGGTAAGGTGACAGACCAAGATTTCACTGTCTCAGAGCAGAGTTCAGTGTCTGCGAGAGCATGAGGTGGAGGTGATGCAGAGAGCACCGGGTGACACTCACACTCATTACTGAATTGTCCACAGGAGGGAGTGACAATCCCAAAGCTCAGAAGTGACCACGGCAGGGATACTGCTGGCTGCAATCGTTCCCTGGCAAAGATCAGAGAAGAATCAGAGAGGACACTGTTTTCAAATAAGAGAGGACACATTTCTTTCCATTCTTTTTCCATTTTAAGTCTATTAACTGTGGCCTAGTGGAGAAAATCAAATGTCTTGTAGGCAAAATACTGCAACAAATTGAGTGTTTTTTATAAAGATGCTAACACAGTTGGCTTGGTTTGTATCTGAAAAAAGTGGCAATCAGATTTTTAATCAGAGAAAATAATTATTGAGGTATATAAAAATACCTAAAATTTTCCACATTACATCACTTATTATTTATTGGCTTTTCTTTTAACTACTGTGTCTGTTGTCCATTTCAGTAGGAAAATAAATTTCTGTAAAACCCAAACCCAAAATTATTGTAAAATAAATTATTGAAATTGACTAGGCCTTAGGCTTCAAAACATCATCGACTTCTAGAGAAAACAACATAAAACAGAAAAAGAGATCATCTATGTTCTTAAAAATGCTTTAAAGCAAATTATATAAAAATTTTTAAAAAGCATAAGATAAAATATAAAGTATTCAAATTATTAAAAAAGTAGAAACAAATTATACTTTTAATTTAATTTGGTAGCTAAAATTCTGATAGGGAAAAATAAGATTCAACATCAGAAAATTTATTAATTATTTTTAAAACATTGTTTTAAAATTCTAAAAAAATCATCATTCTCATAAAAATTGATAAACTGGTAAGCAAATAAAAGTAACAAATAAGAAGATCCACAAAGTTAGGTTTTGTTTCACAAAAATCCATAGCATATTATAAGAAATGTACATATAACTTTTAGTGTAGATAAAAATGGGTAAATAATGATCAAATTTAAATTAAGAAATAAACAAAATGCAGGTCTACTCTCTCTTACCTGAATCATTTGGAGTCAATGAGTGTTGCCTGTATCATATATTATGTAACATCTCCATCAACACTCTAATTTAACATAGTAATATTTCTGAACACGTACACAAACATGCGATAAGTAAGACTATCAATGTTAATACAATATTAGTGTAGGTCAGGTTTAGCTATGAGATGTAATTTGGTGACAAACTTAAGGAGAAAAATGTATTGTTTCCATAGTTTGCTGCATTATAGAATTGAAAAAAGGGGGGCAGGGTGTTATGTTTCTTTACTATACATTTACACACGAATCAAAGAACCCTAGTGACAATAAACATCTTGTGTCCCATAGGGCAGTTCCCTAGCTGACAAGTCAGTGAGAACATAGCAGGGGAGTGCCTACGTTATATTCACATGCAAAGAACTCTGTAACCACTGACATTGTGCAGAAATTCATATGTACCAAAAAGATAATGATTGAATTCAGGAAATTAGCAGAAAGAGATTTACAAATAGTGTTCAAACATAATTTCGAGGGAAGTAAATGTTTGAATGGTTATTAAATAGCTTTAAAATTTTAATCACTTCACTGTAAGAAGTACACTGCATATTACCCACAGCTGACCTTTTCATCCTTTAAATGCTGTATCCTGCAGTAGGAATCCTCAAAAGGGCTCCTTGATTTTAGTAGCAGTCGGGATGGTGGACCACAGGGCCTGGACAGTGATCAGTATGATACAACCATTAGACATCTTTTTGTAGTAGCTTATTGATCCTGGTATTCCTAGGACTAGAATGGATTGGCAATTGACTAAAAATACAACTTAATATGTATAACTAGTACAAAAACAAAGAAAAAAAACAAAAATCATAGGTCTGAAGAACAAAAGTCTACCTTGAATCACCACAGTAAATAATCATGGCCTTTAAGCTAATGCCCAGACCTCAGCCAGTGTGTACACCAGGATTCCCTTTTTAAAGGAGTGTGTGTAACCTTGAAAATGGATTCTGTAGCAATGCTGCAACTATACATTTTAAATACTTCTTTCCCCTAAGGGACTTGAAATCATTTACCATGTAACTGCACTGCAGAAAAGAAATGAGGTTACTAGATACTGAGTCTGAAATGATGATAATTTCTGTACACTCAGAACACATTGTGGTTTGGATGTCAGGTGATAAATGGAGTTTTTGTCTGGGTCTATCTCTGCTTTGCCACAACCAGAATGCAAAGTTGAAATAGAGAGACTCAGTAACTGATAGACTTAGACAGGTACCTTTCATTCAATCCTATTCCTAAATTTGTGATGTATCAAATAGAATATTTTCAAGTTACTGTTTAAAAAATTAACCTTGGTTTTTATGGAGTTAATCTTTGTTTATAAAGACTTATTCATCATTATATTATCATATAATTGATCAAAACACTTCGTAAAGTTTGATTTATGATACACTGCAATGTTCTTTAATAGCAAAAACATGTGAGGAATACTCCTTAGAACCAATCAAATGTAACTTCATTTAAACATCTTACCAACACAAGTACTGCAAAAGATTTACAGTTTTAATTGATAATCGTAGCACTTTAATTATGATAAAAAATTCCTTTCACCAATTTGGAAATTGTCTCCCTTAGAATAGAAAATGAAATATGCATATATATATATAAAATTGAGTTCATTTTAGATTAATAATCTTCAACATGTAAGGAATGTATTTTACTTATGTAGATGGCATATAATATAGCATAATAGTTAAAAATGTGGGTTTTAAAGTCAAATTCCTATATGTAAATCCAGTTTCACCACTTACCACCTGAGCGATATTAGTCCAATTTCCTAACTTCTCTGTGCCTCAATCACTTACCTTCCATTTCTCTAACCTAAATTTAAGTTTTTGAAATACATTTTTCTCTATTGTTCTTCATAAAACCTGAAAATGAAGAACATACTCTATTGTATTAGATTAAGAATTGTAGATCTCTGGTGTAAAATGTATGTATATTACCAAAGATATAGTAATAATAATGATGGTAATAATAATAATTACGATATTATTGCAACAATAATAAAAGCATAGCTTCAATAAATAATACAAGTATAATTTAAATAATCTTCAAAAAAATCACTATGTTTTAGGTATTCTGATTCTCCCCTTTTTAGATATGAGAAAATCGAGGTACAAACTAGTTTAGTAATTTGCCCAATATCATACAGCTAGTAATTGGTTTGGCCAGAATTCCAACCTCACAATCTGACTCCAGCATCCATGCTCTTAATTTGCCCTGTTGCCCTTAATTGTTGCCCTGTAAGTAAAGACCTACAGCTAAGAAAACATATTGACATGACTCATTTGCTGCTGTACTAAATTGTCATGATCAGCATGGTAAAGAAGGAAGTACTTTCACAACCAACTAACAAACAGGATAAGGAGAAAGAATTTCACACAGTAAGAACAGCTGAGAGCACTGTACAAGACCCACTCCTGGTTGTCCTGGTTGGGAAGAACTTACCTAAGGTTACCAAGATCATAATACAAAAAGCCACAAGCAAATGTAGCAAATGGTAATAAGAATTGGAGTAATATGCATATTACCTAATTCCACTCTAAAAGGAGGTCTGAGAGGAACCTTGGTAGTGGGCAACAGGTAAATGTTCAGATTTGGGCTGTTAGGTCATTAAATAAGAAATGCTACAATTTCAAATCAAGTTTAATTTATTATATCTCAAACAAGAAGCAGTACAATTAATCAAACTATCCACCTAAACTATCAACACAGTTTTACCATTTTAATGGTAACTTGCTTATGCCAGCAGCAAAGGAACCTGGAGAGCGAGTGGTGATGAAATTGCAAAAGGTGTTTTCCACAACTTGTTGAGAATTGAATATTTTTCTCGCATGAAGTGGGCCAAAGCCTAGAAGAAGTGGTAGTCAGTTGGTGCAAGGTCTGGTGAATACAGTGGATGACAGAGAGTTTCCAAGTCCAGCTTCTGTAGTTTGAGCAGTGGTGTTTTTTGCAACATGTGATCCTGCAAGAAGATTGGCCTGTTTCTATTGACCAATCTCAGCTGCTTAATGACAAGCATCTTCATCATTTAGTGCAACTGGTTGCAATACACATCCACTGTAATCGATTGACCACGTTTCACGAAGCTGTAGTGGATAATATCAGTGTTGGGCCACCAAACAGACTCCATTAGCTTTTTTTGATGAATATTCAGTTTTGGACTGTGTTTCAGCACTTCATCTTTATCCAACCATTGCTATTGTCAAAAATAATCCATTTTTCATCACACATAACAATATGGTGTAGAAATGGTTCACCTTTATTTTGTGACAGCAAA
>CAUYRT010037741.1:0-19684 GCA_963574885.1 Lepilemur ruficaudatus | reverse complement strand
CAAGAGTGAGACCCCGTCTCTACTATAAATAGAAAGAAATTAATTGGCCAACTAAAGATATATATAGAAAAAAAAAATGAGCCGGGCATGGTGGCGCATGCCTGTAGTCCCAGCTACTTGGGAGGCTGAGGCAGAAGAATTACTTGAGCCCAGGAGTTTGAGGTTGCTGTGAGCTAGGCTGACGCCACGGCACTCACTCTAGCCTGGGCAACAGATTTATACTCTGTATAAAAAAAAAAAAAAAAAAAGAAAACACAACAAAAACTAAAAACTACAATTTAAGAACACTTTTCAAAAACAAACAAAAAAAGATCTGAACTACATATTGAAAGGCATACCATATTCCTAAGAACTAAGAATATTGACCTAGAACAATCAAAATCAAGATATATTGTGGTAAAATTACTAGTCTTTAAAGAAAAAGATGAAATCCTTTGGACATCTAGATACAGACACCAAGTGACTTTTAATAATAAGACAATTAGTGAGATATCAAACTTTTCAATAGAAACATTGTATGTCAGAAGAAAATGCAGTAACATGTTTAAGACACTTAAGAAAGAAAAATATATGCCAAGGATTTTTCTATCCAGGTAAACAGACTTTCGTGTATAATAAGCACAGTTTATTATTAACAGGCAAACACTCAGAGAATATTCATTGTATGATCTAGAGAATAAGATTTAGCAAACTAAAATGATTAGAAAGACATCAACACAAGGACTGATGGTGAATATTAAATATACAATTACATGCAGAACTGCAATCAAATGAGAGAGTACTGAAACAGACAGCATATAGTATATAATGGCTACATAATCTGATGATGCACATAAAACTATTTTTAAAATGGGAGAATAGGAAGACCATATGCAAAAATAATTTAACTATTGTAAGTAATCTTATTAGATTACTATTATTCTGAGACTGTTTTATTTTTATTGTAGAATAAAGCAACTGGGTAATTATGAAATACTCTAATTCTGGCATTCCCTTCATTCTTAAGAACCACAAGTCTTGAAGTGGAAGAAAAGAGAGAGACATAAAACAAAAGTAAAAACTATGTGGTCCTGAACTTGAATTGGAAACATCAGCACGAACTCTGTCCACTTAAAAGGCCTGGAAACAATGACCACAATCGCAGCAACGAGTATTCTTAATACACAGACTGTGGTTTTAAAGTATCATTTCCTCTAAAGGAAACCAGGCTTCTAGGAAAAATGGCTAATTGCAGGTTTCGGGAAGGTAATGCATAAGATGAACTGGGAACATCTTATCACATCACATAACAAGGAAGCTATCAAAGATAATATAGTCTGCCAAAACCAACATTCAGAGGTTTGCATTCATCAAAGATGGGACAATTTCAGCTTCAAATAGGATAAAAACTACAATGAATTAAATACATAAAACGTATTTAAATCCATTACTTTATAATGAAACTTTGAATTTTAAAAAAGGGAATGATCACCTTTAGAAGATGACAAGGAACCAACTCATTATCCTGAAAACTAGTAAATAATGAGAAAGAATATCAAGCACCTACAGTTGGCCTTCCATACCCACGGGTCCCATATCAACAGGTACCCCCATCCACAGATTCAACCAAACATGGATCAAAAAACTCAGAAAAAAAAGAAAGTTTCTCCTGTAG
This sequence comes from Lepilemur ruficaudatus, assembly GCA_963574885.1. NCBI lineage: Eukaryota > Metazoa > Chordata > Mammalia > Primates > Lepilemuridae > Lepilemur > Lepilemur ruficaudatus. The sequence goes on along the minus strand of CAUYRT010037741.1, from coordinate 18,030 downwards.
CCACCGGCAGGAGTTGGCATGAGGTTTGGCTGCCGCTGCTGAAAAAGCATCCCAAAGCCGCCATCAGGAGGAGACCTCAAGAGAACCTTGGCACCCATGGGCTCAAAGGGAGAGGGAATGGTTTTAGGTTTACAAAAAACAAAACTGATTCAAAAAGTACAGAGGAAGATGGTGGACTAGAAAGTCTGTGAGCATGCCACTCTCAAGGAAAGCAGTGTAAACTGCAGGCAGAGGCCTACCTACAGATAGCTCTTCTCAGAAGGAACACTGTGAAATCACAGAAAAGCAATGTGGGACACTCGGAGTGAAGAAGCGCAAATAGGACATCCCCAAGACACAAAGTAATCAACCTAGCCAAAGTCAAAATGAAGGAGAAAATTCTACGGGCCACTAGACATAAGCAACAACTGACCTACAAAGGAAAACCCGTCAGACTAACAGCAGACTTCTCAGCAGAAACCTTACAAGTCAGAAGGGAGTAGGACACCATCTTCAATCTTCTTAAACAGAAAAACTACCAGCCTAGAATTTTATTTTTACATCCTGCAAAACTAAGTTTCACAATTGATGGAAAAATTAAGTCTTTTCCAGACAAGCAAACACTGACAGAATTTGTCATGACCAGACCTGCCCTGCAGGAAATTCTCAAAACAGCCATATACATGAATTAGCACAACAGACACCCACCAGTATAAAATCACCCCAAAAGTCTAAAGCTCACAACTCTTATAAAACAACAGCCCAGAAGGGAAAACAAAGCAATAAGGTATTACCCAACATGATAAACAAAATAGCATCCCACATATCAATTCTATCTCATAATGTTAACGGTTTAAATGAGCCACTCAAAAGACAAAGGCTGGCTGAATGGATGAAAAAATACAACCCAAATATCTGCTGTTTCTGGGAGGCACAACTAAACCACAAGTATACACAAAGGCTCAATGTGAAAAGATAGGAAAAAATATTCCACACAAATGGAAACCAAAAGAGAGCTGGTATATAACCATTCTCATATCAAACAAAATTGACTTTAAATCAACACTGGTATAGAAAGACAAAGGTGGTCATTATACAAAGGAAGCAATTCAACAAGAAGACATAACAATCTTAAATGTATATGCACCTAACACAGGAGCTCCCAGATACATAAAATTAACTCTACTAGAGCTAAAAGAGGAAATAAATAGTAGCACCATAATTGCCAGAGAATTCAACACCCAATTGTTGGAACTAAACAAATCATCAAAGTAGAAAATAAAGAAACACTGGAACTAAATGGGACCCTAAAACAAATGGACCTAACAGACATTTACAGAACATTCTACTAAAAAATATTCTACTGAATATATATTCTTTTCATCAGCACATGGGACATTTTCCAAGACTGATCATATCTTAGGCCACAAAACACGTCTCAAATCGAAATCATATCATGTATCTTTTCAGACCATAGTGGAATAAAACTAGAAATCAATTCCAAGAATAAGACTCAATTCTACACAAAGTCATGGAAATTAAACAATCTGCTGCTGAACAATTATTTGGTCAATAATGAAATTAAAATGGAAAGCAGAAGATTCTCTGAACTGATTGACAAAGGGGACAAAGCTATCAAAATCTATGGCATTCAGCAAAAGCATTCCTAGGAGGAAAATTCAGAGCCTTAAACGCCAATATCAAAAATCAGAAAGATCATTAACAACCTCATGTCACATCCCAAGGAAATAGAAAAGGAAAAGCATACCAAATCCAATGTCAACAGAAAAAAACAAATAACTAAGCTCAGAGCAGAACTAAATGAAATGGAAAACAAACAAATAAAATACTACAAAAGGTCAGTGAAACAAACAGTTGGTTCTTTTAAAAGATAAACAAAACTGATACACCTCTTGCTAGATTAACCAGAAACAGAAGAGAAAGGACCCAAATAAGCTCAATCAGAAATGAAAAAGAAGATATTACAATTGATACCACAGAAATACACAATATCATCAGTGAATACTATGAAATACTATGAATACTATGAAAATCTCTATGCACATAAGCTAGAAAATGTAGGGAAAATGGACAAATTCTTGGAAATAAACAACCTTCCAAGACTCAATCAGGAAGAAATAGAACTCCTAAACAGACCAATAATAAGCAGCAAAATTGAAACAGTAATAAAAAGTCTTCCAATAAAAAAAAGTAGCCCTGGGCCAGATGGATTCACAGCCCAATTCTACAAGACCTACAAAGAATAACTGGTATCCATACTGCAGAAGTTATTCCATAATGTTGAGAAGGAGGGAATCCTCCCCAACTCATTCTACAAAGCCAGTATAACTTTGATACCAAAGCCAGGAAAGGACAAACAAAAAAAGAAAACCACAGACCAACATCCCTTGTCAATACAGATGCAAAAATACTCAATAAAACACTAGCAAACCGAGTTCAACAGCACATCAAAAAATAATCCACCATGACCAAGTAGACTTCATCCCAAAATTGCAAGGATGGTTCAACATACAGAAATCAATAAACATGATTCACCACATAAACAGAGGCAAAAACAAAGACCAGATGATCATAACAATAGATGCAGAAAAAGCATTTGACAAAATCTAGCAGTCTTTCATGATAAAAACTCTTGACAAACTAAGCATAGAAGGAACATATATCAAAATTATAAAAGGCATATATAACAAACCAATAGCCAAATCATACTGAAGGGGAAAATTAAAAGCATTCCCCCTAAGAACTGGACAAGGGTACCCACTGTCACCACTTCTGTTTAACACAGAAGTCCTTACCAGAGCAATCAGGAAAGAGAAAGAAATAAAGGGTATCCAAACCAGGAAAGAGGAGCCTAACTATCGATTTTGTAGACGATATGATCTTGTATCTAGAAAACCCCAAAGACTCCAGACTCCATCAAGAGACTCCTGGAATTGATAAATAAAGTCAGCAAAATCTCAAGTTACAAAATCAATGTAGACAAATCAGTACCATTTCTATATACCAATAGCAGCCAGGCTGAGAGTTAAATCAAAGATTCAATACTATTCATAATAGCTACAAAGAAAATAAAAATACCTAGGAATATACTTAACCAAGGAGGTGAAACATCTCTACAAGAACTACGAAACACTGAGGAAAGAAATCTCAGATGACACAAACTAATGGAAAAACATCTCATGCTCATGGATCGGTAGAATCAACATTGTTCAAATGTCTATACTACCCAAAGTGACTTACAGGTTCAATGCAATCCCCATCAAAATACCAATGGCATATTTCACAGATCTAGAAAAAATAATTCAACACCTCATTTAGAATCAGAAAAGAGCCCAAATAGCTAAAGCAATCCTAAGCAAAAATAACAAACCTGAAGGAATCACAGTACCAGAATTCAAACTATACTACAAGGCTATAGTAACCAAAAAAGCATGGTATTGGTACAAAAACAGACAAAGACCAATGGAACAGAATAGATAACCCAAATATAAAATGATCTGCCTACAGCCAACTGATCCTTGACAAAGCAGACAACAACGTACACTGAGAAACAGAAGCCCTATTCAATAAATGGTGCTGGGAAAACTGGAAAGCCACATTGCACAACAATGAAACAAGACACCTATCTCTAACCACTCACAAAAATTAATTTAAGGTGGATAAAAGAATTAAATGTAAGGCATGAAACCACAAGAATTTTAGAAGAAAATACGGGGAAAACTCTTCTAGATATCAGTCTAGGCAAAGAATTTATGACTAAGACCCCAATGGCAATTACAGCAACAACAAAAATAAATAAATGGGACTTGATTGAATCAAAAAGCTTCTGTACAGGAATAGAAATAATCAACAGAGCAAATGGACAACCTACAGAATGAGAGAAAATATTAACAGTCTACACATCCAATAAAGGGCCAATATCCAGAATCTACAAAGAACTCAAACAAATCAGTAAGGAAAAAACCAAACAACCCCATTAAAAAGTGGGCAAAAGACATGAACAGAAGTTTTCAGAAGATAGATAAATGGCCAACAAACACAAGAAAAAGTGCTTAACATCACTAATCATCAGGGAAATGCAAATTAAAACCACAATGAGATACCACTTCACTCCTGTTAGAATGGCTTTTATTAAAAAGTTCAAAAACAATAGATGCTGGCACAGATGCAGGGAGAAAGGAAGACTTATACACTGTCGGTGGAACTGCAAATTAGTACAAGTCCTATGGAAAACAGTCTGGAACTCTGTCAAAGAACTAAAAGTAGACCTATTGTTCGATCCAACAATCCCACTACTCGATATCTACCCAAAGGAAAGGAAGTAATTTTGTCAAAAGGCACCTGCACTCAAATGTTGATTGCAGCACAATTCACAATTGCAAAGATCTTAAATCAACCCAAGTGCCCATCAATTCATGAATGGATTAACACAATTTGGTACATGTACACCACAGAGTATTACTCAGCCATAAAAAAGGATGAATTAATGCCTTTTATAGCAATTTGGAATAAATTTGAGACAATTATCCTAAGTGAAATATCTCAAGAATGGAAAAGAAAACACCACATGTACTCTCTAATTGGAACTAACCAATGGGCACACAAGTGCAGAGGGAAATAAAAGTCACTGGAAATCAAGCAGGAGGTTGGTAGAAGGAGGGGAGGGGCAAAAACCCATCTAAAGGGTACAATGAACACTATTCGAATGATAGGCACTTTTATAGCCTTGACTGAAGCCATGTAACGAAAACATTTGTACTCCTTTAATATTCTGAAATTTAAAATAACAATAAAGGATAATATAAATTTTTTAAAATTCAGTATACCAACTATGTACATAGCGTCTACATTGTATTAGGTATTATAAGTAATCTAGAAATGATTTAAAGGATATGGGAAGATATGTGTAGGTTATATGCAAATACTACACCATTTTATATAAGGGACTTGAACATCTTTTTGGTATCCTTGGGGCTCCTGGAACCAATCCCCTGAGTAGATTGAGAGACAACTGTACTTTTTCTTTGGCTAATCAAATGAAGAACAAATGACAGAAAATCACCATTCTAAAACCCCTAACAAGGTAATGGATCTAGGCATTAATATCAACAGTTGCTAACTCATAAAACAGACATAAACACATTATGTGCCTGCTTATGAAAAAAGTAAAATATTATCTATAGTCTTGTAGTCTCATTAAAAAAAAAAGCCCTCTAGATATAACTACCAATTTAAAGGAATTAAACAGAAATATGTTAACTATACCACAATGAAAGAATCAACAAAATTCAGACTGTGGAAAATTATACTGAGCCAAGAATCCAGGTTGTTCAATAAACAAACTAAAAGAGAAAAGGGGGAAAAGAGATGGTAAGGGAACCTTTAAATTAAGGGAAACTTAAAAGGGATTTTTTTAGAAGAGCAAAACTAAACCACTTAAGCTTTAATGTGTGTTTAAGGATGCACACTTGGGCAATAAAATTATACTGAAAACAAGTGATTACCATAAAAGTCAGCTGTAGTGGTTACTTTTAGGTTTGAGATTGGAATGGGACACAAAGGACTTCTGGGGTTGCTGGCAAAGTTCTATTTCTTGACGAGCATGGTAGTTATGAGGTGGTTACAATGTTCCTAAAAAATCACTTAGCTACACATTGATTTTATTAGCAGTTTCAGTATCTATGTTGGGTTTTTTTTTTTTTTTTTTTGAGACAGAGTCCCACTTTGTTGCCCTGGCTAGAGTGCCGTGGCGTCAGCCTAGCTCACAGCAACCTCACACTCCTGGGCTCAAGCGATCCTTCTGCCTCAGCCTCCCGAGTAGCTGGGACTACAGGCATGCACCACCATGCCTGGCTAATTTTTCTATATATTTTTAGTTAGCCAATTAATTTCTTTCTATGTATAGTAGAGATGAGGTCTTGCTCATGTTCAGGCTGGTTTCGAACTCCTGACCTTGAGCGATCCGCCCGCCTCGGCCTCCCAGAGTGCTAGGATTACAGGGGTGAGCCACCACACCCGGCTCAGTATCTATGTTTTACTCAAAAAAAAAGGTTCAAGTAATGTGCTTGTGTATACAATACAATATGCAAAAACATATTGGAAAGAAATACACCAAAGTGCTAACACTAGAAGGTAGGTTTGTAATTTTTATAATTTGTCATCACAATTTTCTGTAGTTTCCAAAATTAGTATTATTTGTATAATCAGGAAAAAAGCTAATACTGAAAAATAAAAGTCAATACTAGAATTTAAATGATTTGACTTTTGAGCTAGAATCCATTTTATAATTTTACACTGCTATCTCCTCAATGTAAAATCTAATTTGTAATATCACTATCAATCAGACACTAATAGCTATTTACAATTAATCTGAAACACACAAACACAAATAACTATGTGTAAAACTGATGAGATCTGAATAAGTTCTGTGAATTGCACCAATGTCAATTTACTGGCCTTGATATTGTACTAGTAATGTAAGATTGTCACTATTAGGGGAAACTGGCTAAAGGGTAGGGATCTTTCTGTAACATTTTTACAACTTCCTATGTGTCTGTAATTATTTCAAAATAAAAGTTAAAAAAAAAACTAATTTGAAGGTTTAATAGGGCCAATAGTCTAAAGATACTATAATACTCTGACTCAAACATGAGATCCATCCTTTTCTGGCATACTAATTATTTTTATTCATTTTTGGCCCATAATGTTAGAAATCTGAAAAGCCTACTATTTGATAATATAGTCATGCGCCACATGACAATGTTCTGGTCAACAAGGGACCACATATACAATCGTGATCTTGTGAGATTATAATAGACCTGAAAAATTCCTATTGCCTAGTGACAACGTAGCTGTTGTGTATGTCGTATCACAATGCATTACTCAGAGGTGTTTATGGTGACACTGGTGTACACAAACATACCGTGCTGCTAGCCATATAAAATTATAGCACATATAGTTATGTATGGTATCTAACACTTCATAATAAACAACTGTGTTACTGGTTTATGTATTTACTATACTATACTTTTCATCATCATTTTAGAGTATATCCCTTATTTAAAAAAAAGTTAGCTGTAAAACAGCCTCAGGCAGGTCCTTGAGGAGGTATCCTAGAAGGCATTATCATCATAGGAGATGACATCTCTATGCCTGTTACTGCCCCGAAGACCTTCCAGTGAAATGAGGTGTGGAGGTAGAAGACAGTGATACTGACGATCCCGACATTGTGTAGACCTAGGGGTTAATGTGTGTTTTGTCCTAGTTCTTAACAAAAAAGTATAAAAAGTAAAAAAATAAAATTAAAAAAATTTATAAATAGAAAAAATCTTATAAAATAACATAAAAATATTTTTGTACAGCTGTACAATGCGTTTTAAGCTAAGTGCTATTAAAAAAGAGTCCAAAGTTAATGAAAAATTAGTTTATAAAGTAAAAAGGTTACAGTAAGCAAAGGTTAATTTATGGTTGAAGAAAGAAAACTTTTTAAAATCAATTTAGTGTAGCCTACGTGTGCAGCATTTATAAAGTCTACAGTAGTGTACAGTAATGTTCTAGGTGTTCACATTCACTCACCAGTCACTCATTTTCTCACCCAGAACAACTTCCAGTCCTGCAAGCTTCATTTATGTGCCCTCCATTTAAATGGCCTATATAGCTGTACCATTTTTTATCTTTTATATCATTATTTTTTACTATATCTTTTCTATGTTCAGATAGATAAATACTTACCATCGTGTGATAATTGCCTACAATATTCAGTACAGTAACATGACGGACAGGTTTGTAGCCTAGGAGCAATAGGCTATGCCATATAGCCTATGCGTGTAGAAGGCTACTCCATCTAGGTTTGTGTAAGTACACTCAATGATGTTCGCATAACAACAAAATCACCTAACGATACATTTCTCAGAACATATTCCCATCATTAACTGACACATCATTGTACATACTACTTCATATGTTCAAAATATCTATTGTACTTGGATCTGTTCAGATTATCAGAAATGCTGTTGTCCCTGTTGTCCCCAGAGTTGTCAATGGTAAATATATAAAGTACAATTTAAAAAACTACCTTATTCGAAATATTTTTGGGTGTTTTTTTTTGGTCATGCAAAAAAGCAAACCCAGTCTTTCATTAATAAAGACACTTTAAAAACCTGTTTTCCATCAAGTATATAGAATTGCCAGAGCTATGAGAGGCCAAAGGCATAATAGTCCAGGATCTATCTTCCAGTGAGTAAGTAGCTGCCAAGAAGAGCTTAACATCTGGTACTCACTATAAACAAAAGAACACCCATTCAAAAATAAATTTTGTAAAACTACTTAATTACTTATGCTCCTTATAGAAAGCTACCCTGTACAGACTGTCTAAACTAAAATTCATATTTCTAGAGGAGCAAAACTTCTACATGATTGATCAAACCAGACATCATAATATAAATCCATTCAGTAAGTAAAAGAAAAAGAGAAAAAACCACTTCGTATAGTAAATATATGCAAAGCAAGTTTACAACACACATACCATACCTTTTGATAAGGTCTCTTAGGTGATAGGCTGGAATTGCGGCATTCACCACTGCTTTACTGGCAAATATGTGATCAATAATAGCAGAACTGTTTGCCTAAAAAAGGGAGAAAAGTCTACCTTTGGTTATTCACTTCAGTCTGCATATATTGGGTACTAAGCAGATAGTATTATACATGCTGAATGACATGCAACAGAAAACGCTCTCTTCTGAGAGCTTACAATTTTAATGAAGGAGACAATTTACGTAAGTTTCTAGAGAGGAGGAAAATTTTTTCTCTATTCTCAGTACCTAGCACAGTACCTGGCACTCTAAGAACATCTACTAGATGAAAGAGTAAGGAAACAAGTATCAAAGCAACCACATAAAAATGTAGTTTAATGCAAAGTTAGCAAATGAATGTGTAACAGGTGAGTCAGGTTTTGGTTTTCAGACAGAAATAAAATAAAGACAAAATGAAGCACTACGTTCGTCATATTATCCATACTCTAAATCTTCACGGAATGTAACACTTTCTCCTTCAATACTACACTAACTCAGAATTTGGAACTGTGTACATGAGTAAAAAGACCTGATACCATCATTATCACTAAAATGTATAGAATACTTACCACGGGCTGCACCCTCTGTTAAAAACTAAATATCATTTCTTTTTTAACCTCAATACTCTTATGAGATATATGCTATCATTATCCTCATTTTACAGAAAGTAAACCATGGTTTAGTGAACCTAAATACTTAGTAAGAGGTAGAGGCAAGGTATGAACCCTTGCAGTTTGACCTCAGAGCCTATGCTCATACCTACTTAGCAATTTTGCCTCCATAGAGGGTGATAAAACAAAATGATGTTTTATCTAGGGAGGCATATATTAAGGATCCCATTAGTACACATCATGCCTTCAAATTTCACACAAATTAAAATGTGACCTAGTTCTAATGAGCTCTGGACCAAGCAGATATAGTGCAAAGGGCTCAACGACAGCCAAAGCTAATTCAAGTAATTGCTCTATATTTGGATTAGCACTAAGAAAGAATACTTAACCTCTGGACTGTTTTGGAATACCAGTAATAAAGAATGATACTGATTTTACTCCCATAATAGCATTTTCTTTTACCCCAAACAAGCATTAGGTACACCAACTAGGCTATTAAAGTATTCCCTCCAGGAATTGCTACACCAGAAATCAGTGACTAGAGGATTAAAAGAAACAAAACTCTACATGTTATAATAACCATACACTATGTATTAGACGCTCAAAAAAAATACTTGTTGTGTAATATGAAAATACTCAATATCAAATATTTGTTTAATATCTAACTTCCTAACCTCTAATATTTGAATAAACTTTTTATCTGCTTATAAGTTAGGAACTAACTACAGTACGTTTTCAAACATATTGTGGGGCTTTAATATTGTGATGATATCATTATCCTCTAGGCTTGAGGTTTGGTAAATATTACAGTATTTTGGAATTATTATTGATTTTGATATTAAAGTATTAAAATATTTTTAAAACTATAAAGCCTTATGTAAAGATTATCATTTAACTTAGAACATAGTTGTATTAGTAATACTTTAAAACCTAATATAAATAAGTTGCAAAACAAAAGAATCACTTTTGCTTTTCTTCTGGAAAATGCATTCATTCGAACATTTCATCAAGCACTTACTGCATGCCAGGCCCCAGGCAAGGAACAGTAAGAATGCAATGCTCACTAACACATTTGTTGCCACAGGAGTAGTGGCATTTAAGATGCCATAAATACAAAAAGAGGAGTATGGATGGAAGAAAGCAATAGGAGTCCTTGACAAGAATCATCATAAATTGAATACTCTTAAATTAGGATTAAGAACCCCAAAGCAAAGCACTAATGCAGTTTACCTTCCATTCCTGAGATCTGACTGTATGTTTCAGTTTCATTCCTGAGAACATTTCCAGTAAAATGATTCCTAGGCTCCAAAGATCAACAGCTGAGGTACATTCTGTATCACTCTGCAGGCCAGCCTGGGCCAAGCAATTTTGCAGTTCTGCTTCTGGAGCCCGATACCCGTCTGTCTGAATATACTTTACATCCTAAGATGAATAAATATTACAACCAATAAAAAGCTGCTCAGTTTCCATCCATCTTTTCAGTGTATCTCCTTCTCTAAAAGTGCAGTAAACCACTGCCAAACTAACGCCAAAAATTTTTAGTCCTTACTTATCATAATTCTTTGGCTCATTAACTGGGCGTTTCTCAGAGGCAAACTGTATATTTTCCATACAGCTACTCATAAAGATGTCTTCATTGGATAGTCTCTTACCTATTAGGCACTGCTGATAAATAAGGACACTCTGCAAAGAACTGATAAACTATGGATAATGGAGGATTTGCCAGAACTGCCACATGCATTCTGCCATGAAATAGAGTCCCAACAGTGAAAACACCAGGACCAGTAACTTAGCACTTAACCAAATGCTCATAAAATTAAAACAGAATTGTATGTACACTGAGTACTTTTAGTAATTTCAGAGCTCTCCTGTGCTTCACTAGCTCCTCCTACCCGACCCAAACATATGTCCTTTTTTCATATGGCAGCACTGAAATCCTTTTGATTTGCTTCATCCCCAGGTATTTTAGATAGAAATGTCTCATAAGTCCCTACTAAACTATACCTGTTATTTAAAAATATTTGGCTTAGACCCACTAGATTTTAAACTATGAGGAAAAAGAAAAGGTTATTTCTTACCTGATTGCCTTCTTTGAAGCTAAGCCCAAAGTCAATGAGTTTAAAACATTCATTCTCTGCACTCCACAATATGTTACGTGGTTTGAGGTCTGCATGGACATAACCCTCATGATGAAGAAAAGCAAGGGCCTCCAGAACATCTCTGGCACAATGCTGTATCATCCACATGGAACAACCCTGGTGACTAGAATATAAAAGCAATTCCGAAACACTGACATCCAGGAGTTCAAGCAACAGACATCGTGATGGCACATTTGGAGAGAAATGGATTGTAAAGACTCCATACAAAGTCACTAAAAAAGAAACAAATTATAATACTTTTAAAATCAGACTCCAAGTAAGTTACTACTAAAGTAGATAACTCTGCATTACAAATCTGGGATAGTCTAAATAAAACTTCCACTGTAATTTATTTTTCCCATGAGTAAAATCTTTGGGTAACTGGGTTATTTTAATAAAATGAGACAAGCTTCAATAGCTAATTACCATTCAAAGATATTAATATGGCACAATTCAATTTATATCTCACCAAGTACTTAGTGGTGGGTGAACATACACCTAAGGTGCCAAATAAAAATGATTAAAAGTAAAAATCCAAATATTAAGTAACTCTCTTCAAAGGAATGTCACAATGCACAAAAACCAAACTGAAGACTGCTTCTTAATCCAAAATAGCACTCTATAAATATTAAAAGACAAGATTAAGACTTTCCAAATGACATTTTAACCTAATCTTGCAGAGATTCAACAAGTCCTTATGTAGCAAAACTTTTCCCTCTTCAATATCAAAGTTATAGTGATACACCATTTAGCAAGCTAAAAAAATGTAACACTAGTGTTAAGAAATTCTTCTCCAAAATGGTATTATAAAAAAGGTCACTCTTCAAATTAAGTATGGAGTATACTTGTCAGGAAATCAGACATTGCTTTATTGACCCAAGCTATAACTAATGATAGCTCACTGTTGGTGTAATGACAATTAAGACTGCTTCAAAGATCAATCTTCAGTGATCATTAAATATCTTAAGTTCTGAATATCTGAGTCATGAAAGTCTCTCAAGAGAGCAAAAGTATAAAGCATTCTTAAATTTCACACTTCCATAAGGACTCCATGTAATACTGAGTCGTTTTTTCCAAATTCACAATAAATATATGACAGGTGAACTACGTGGGAGTTACTGGCATTGATGCCACAAGCCCTAGAAATAGCTTCCATTTCCCACTGGTATGCCAAGATTCAAAAATTTCCACTCAGGACATGACATCTAGCAAAGGTATGCCTCTTTTTACTAGAGAAAATACTTTTCTATGCTAATAAATGCGGCATTCTCCGATGAGACCCAAAGCAAAACTGAACTTACTGAGCATCTACTATGTGCCACTAGGCAACGCAGATCACCAACTCCATCTTACCGCAGACAGTAATAAAGTGAAAGGGGAAGGGGAAAGGGGACAGGATGAGGTGATAAAGAGGGTCAGACCCGCTTCTCCCGCCTAAAGGACGGAAGATGGAAAGCCAGGCTGACAGAAGTGTGTGTCTGCTCTGGGACCTGGGCGAGAGGGGACGGGAGACAGTGGCAATTACCGATGTTCCTGTGACCCTGCAACTGCTCCAGCGCGGCCCTCTCTTTGCGGAAACCATACTCAGCGGCCGAGGCTGCAGCCCCGGTAGTTCCCGGAGGCAAGAACTGCTTGAGGGCGCCGGGGGGCGAGCCGGGGTTGCCGCAGCAGCGTACCCGATACACCGAGGCCGAGGAGCCGCTGCCCAGGCGGCTCTGTACCTGCCACAGCCGCCCAAAGGCCTCCAGAAACCGCGGCGGCTCCGCGCCCCAGGCGCAACCCGATCCCGCCATCAGTGTGACCTGAGGGCGCTGACACGGGAGCTGGCGCGACGCCCGAGGCAGGCCGTCAGGGCCCGCGGTCACATCCCCGCCTGCCGGACCAGCGGCTTCGCAGGGAGGGGCCTGCAGCCGCCTCACCGACACCGGGAACCTCAGGCCGCCATGACACCGGAAGCCGTAGTGCGCAAAGGTCCCAGAAGCCGGAAGTGGAGGAAAAGTCAGCCCTATAGGCTGAAGGAGGCGGGCCCAGAAGGGGCGGGGCCTAGAGTTGAGTTAAATTAGGTTTGGACGTTAGGACTAAAGGGTTTAGACTACGTAAGCTTAATTATTGAGTGCCTACTATTCCCAATACTAACCGCTTTCATAACGTTACCTGAAACTAAAACTAGTCCTTTTCTTGTTGTGGCACCTCGCCTCACCACTGGGAACCCAGGAGAATAAAACTCCGTCTAAAATTCTCATAGACGGAATCACAAGGGAAATAACCCGGTTACGAAGGAGAGAGAGGGTTTACCACCACTTTAAGGCCCGTGGTCACTAGTTGCCATAATTGTGGATGTCCAGGCCCTTGTTCTCCTCTTGGTCCACCTTGCCTGTGGCTGCCTCATCAAAGAGACAAACGTGGCTCTACTACAATTTTTTATTTTTCATTTGTTAATTCTATTATTCTATTCATTCAAAAAATATTTACTGAGTAACACATGTAGCAAATAGGAATCTCAATATACAAACTAGTGTGTGTAATAAATGTAACCTTTTTTTCAATAATGCAACTTTTTCTACTTCAAGCTTCATTTTGATTGGGTGGTAGAAACTTAGTCTCAGACAATTTGCCCCCGTTCCCTTTTCCTCAGGTTTTTGTCCAAGTTCCCAGACAGGTGGGGTGGCTTATGTAGTGCATAGTGGAGAGATTGAGGAGCCATCTACTTTTCAGTGTCATTGATCATCGTCTTGTCTGATTACCACTGAAATGTACCTTATTTCTGTCTGCATGGCCCTTTCAAGGTCTGGAATAGGGAAAGCTGTGTGCACTCTCCTGCTATTTCTAACAAGTGTTTTCTCTAAGTCTGAAGTCCACACCAATCTCTTGAGAGAATTTTCTTTTGGCATACAAAAATCAAGTCAAACCTTTCAGTAAGCCATTCTAGCAGTATCATATTAGGTTAATAAGGCTGCTGTGTTTTAAAGGGCATTTTTATTTGGGTTTTGGTGAAATTCTTTGATTTGTTGATTATATTCACATAAAATCAACATTCATTGACCCATAGCTCTAATGACATATGTATGAAAAACCATACACTGGATGACCCTAGTCGATTATTTAAGCATAAAATAAATTGTGTTAAACTCTTTAAAAAAAAATCAAGTCAAGACTTACAGGCTTTTGTGATTTTGCAGCCACATGGCTTCTTTAGGCAATAAGGACCGCCATCTATCTGCTTGTATAAAGGGAGAGCAAAGTGGGGAAACTGGGGAGTGGGAAGGGAAGTGGAGAACACAACTGCTTTAGGTCCTGAACAGATGGAAGAGATGAAATAAAAATGAACTTTGATTTCCAGGAACTTGGAGTTGGTAAAATGACTTAGACATGTGTAATATTACGATCCAAGGCATAAAGGTAAAAGTGTTCTAAAAGAGGGCAAATAAGGTGCTAGAAATGCTCAGAGGAACTCTGAGCAACTCCTGTTAGAAAAATATGAGTCAAACAAAGCATTTTGTTTCTGTCTGGCATGTTGAAATAGAGTGTATTGTAATTAGAGAGGGTAAATGCTAAACTTTAAGAACTTGGCTAGATCCTCCTTATAAAAATATCCATTGTTAGAATCCATATATAAGCCCTTTTCCTGAACACTAGAAATAAAAACTACCAGTATGAAAATATTTCTCACTGCAGTTTTATTTCTTTATGCTTTTCCAACTTCTTTCCTTATAGTATAATGCCTTCTCATTGCTCCACTGGCTAATAAACAAGGTAAGGGTCCTAAATTATAGAACTGAGCCATATTCAAAAGTGGTACTGAATAATCTGATATGCCTTAGAGTATCTTTGACAGAAGGGGTGGCCCATATTTAAATTGTTGAGCTCTTGAAGATCCAAATCCTTCAAGCATGAAAGTAATTACTCTCTGTGGTAACCAGTCTCCAAAATGGCCCCCAGTAATCCTTTTCTTCTAGTGCTTATGCCCTCCTATAGTTCCTTCTCATGTTGAGTAGGGATGACCTGTGTAGCGAAGAAGATAATGTAGAAGTGATAGTGTGTGACTTCCTACATCATAAGAGACATCGTAGCTTCCATCTTGTTATCCTTTTGATTACTTACTTACCTTGGAGGAAGTTACCTGTCTTGTCCTGATGACCCTAAAGTAGCCCAATGGAGATGTCTACATGGTGAGGAACTGAGGCCTCCTGCCAACAGCCACTTTAGTGAGCCACCTTGGGAGTAGATCTTCCAGACCTAGTCAAGCCTTCAGAATGACTGCAATCTTTATTGCAGATTTGAGAGAGAACTCTAGCTAGGACCATCCAGCTAAGCTACTTGTGAATTCAGTCCCACAGAAATTATATGTGATAATAAATGTTTATTGTTGTTTTAAGTTGCCGTTTTGGAGTAATTTGTTATATAGCAATAAACAACTATGCAATAGGAAGGAATAAATAATGTCCACAAAATTTAACATTATCACAAAATTGCTTTGCAATTGCATACATTTATTTTCTAATCAGCAATCAAAAAGTGTATTACTTACCATATCCATACCAATATAAAGCATTGTTATTTTAAAATTTTCTTTTTAATTTTATAAGCAAAAATGATACTTTGATATGGTTTTAAATTTATGTCGTTATTAGTAGGCTAAACTTTTTTCATATTTTTAGTGATGTAGTAACTTTTCAAAACTTTTAATACAAAATATTTATACTTTTATTTTCTCTTCTATAAATTTTCTTGCAAGATGACTAGTAAATTTCCTTTTTCTCTTTAGTTTCCCTCCTGTTCTTTCTCCTTAGATTTTCTCCTTTCCACTTGGCTGCTATAGGCCACCAAATACCAGAGACTCACTTGGAATTGCAGTTTCTGAGTGGAAGAAATCTACTGCTCCTCCCTAATTATCCCTTTCTTCTCCTTTAAGAAGTATCTCTTTGCAATGGTTATGGTAAACTTTGGCCACCTGAGGCTCCCTGACATCCATAGAGGGCTTCCTCCTCTCTCAAGCTAATTTTCTGGCAGGAAAATCAACCCCAATATTTTAATTGTACATTCTAAAAGGAGGATATTATAAGGATGAATAGATTTTCAAAGAAATCTTACACTTATTGTTTATTGTCACTATAAATAATTCTGATACTATTACTTTAAAACTATATATTTTTTCCAGGATAAAACAAAGTTTTTACATTAGGGCTGGGAAGAATAAAGACTTTCTCTTGTAAGAAAAAGAGATACATGTAAAATCAAAGATTTTAAATGAAAATGAAAAAAATACATGCAAATTTTTATTCTATTTTTAAAAATATGCATTTTCTTATTCTGTACACTAAAAACACTGGAAGCAATGCAACCTAATATCAATGTGGATGCTTAGAGACAAAACTGTGATCTCTAGTACCATTCCCTCATTAAAGGGATGTTTTGAAGAATGGCTGATTTCATATCTGTAGAAGGTACTGAACAGGATGAGCCAGTGACACCTTCTTGTGCGAGAATTCAAAGAAATTTAAAAATGTCAATGCAAACATGTAAAAAAAACACAGGAGCCAGCATAAAGGGCTCCTGGCCATTGGCCAAAGATGAAAAATTTTAAGCATCAAACTAATGATGATTGCAGTTGACTCAAATGCATTGAATATATAAAAATTCATGAGTTTATAATAATACTTAAAGAGAAAGGAAAAGAATGAAGGAGCGTGAGAGAACTCTCTCTCAAAAACAAAAGAAAAGGAAAAGAGGGAATAAAGGGGACTGACTTCTCTATATTAGAATATTAATATATTTTTGAGGTTCCATAACCAAATGCAGCATAAAGATGTTGCCTGGCTCCTGATTAAAACAAAACCAGCTACAAATGTTTTCTACCATTGAGGAAACTTTGAATATGGACTGGGTATTCCATAATACCAATGAATTATTTTTCACTTTTTTAGTTGTAATAGTGGCATAAGGGTTATGTAAGAAAAAATATATATTTAAAAACATATATTGAAATATATAGGGATAATAGCACAATATCTGGGATTTACTTTAAATATTGGAACAAGAAGAAAGGAAAGTATAGACAAAACAAGTGTGGCAAAAATAGTGATAATTATTGAATCTGGGTGTAGGTATTTTGGGAGTTCATGGACAATTATCTCAACTTTAGCGTTTGGCTGAAAATTTCTAAAAACAGTCCTATGTTAGGCCTGTTTTCTTGTATTTTCTTATAATTTCCTAGAATATCTATTTTTTCTCACATTTTGGGAAGTAGGAATGAGGGGGGAAAATCTGCACATGACCTTAGTTTATAAACTGTTACAGGATATTTTATGTTGTAAGGTAAGAAGGGATTTAAATTGAAAAAAAATCTAAACAATTATATCAGAACAATTTCTTAAGCATATTATTTAAGCATAATATTTCTGAACTATTTATAACTTTAAGGACAGATGCTGAGGCAAGTGTCAGGGCCAAGGAAAGGAACCAGAGTCCCTTCCCCAGGAATTTGGAATTGGGAGAAAAAGAGGAAATGAATGAAAAGAGATAGAGACAGAAAGAAAGTGGTAGGGGAGAGAGAGAGCGAGAGCGAGAGCAAGAGAGAGAGAGAGAGAGAGAGAGAGAGAATGGTGATGAGTCTCTAGATGTGGCTAGCCTGTAACAGCTGCATACTGGTGACCATATTCTACCAGTAGGGAGATGGAGAGAGAGCTGATCCAGAAAGAGAATAAATCAGGC